>BQNB010003683.1:1783-113009 GCA_026074375.1 Tanacetum coccineum | reverse complement strand
CAAACATGCATGATACTAGTACACAATAAAAAGAGAGTGTTTGGATTGCAATACTTCAAACTTTTTATCTACTTAATCATTTTTGGTTTTCTTGAAGATTTCGATTAACAAGTGAGGTTTGAAGCCACCGTCATACAAATCAAACCGGTAAAATCTTAAAAGGTTAGTGTGACCACTTCAATTAGTTACGTAATCTTGTAAAATACAGTAGTTTTTTTTTTGTTAGACTTGAACCCTTAATAATTACTTTAATCAACTTTTATCCCTTATGTGTAAAAATCTTAAAGCCTTATTGAAACATAATATTATACCGATAAACGTATGTTTCACTTTTGTGTGTCAAATGATCATGGGAACATGCATGAACGAAAGATAAAGAATATCCAGAAAAGAGAATAATATGAGTAACATTTAATGAATGTTTCATGAAATTCTAAGTTAATTAATTTAATGTCAACTTCACTTCTTCTACGCAAAGGTTTAGTATTCTCTTCTTCCCAAAATTTAAAAAACTGAATTTCAATAAAAGAATACAATACTTAAGAATCCCAAAACATTTCACAATTACTTTTATTGCATTGACCAAAACGCTAAATTCAATGTATAAGTTGAAAATATAGGTAAATAGTTAAGGAGTAAATATAAGAGACAAGATAAGTTCCTCATATCTAACTTTTGTACGAATATTAAAAATACCTAATTAAGTCTTTAATTTAGTTTTGTACGAAAACTATATCAACTACCAGTGTAATTGTCATGTATCCATCAAGTTGGGAGTTCATGTATGAAATTTTTGTTAAAATTCTTTTAGATTGATAAAATGAAATTTATAAACTTTTTTTGTTATTTTACGTAATTGTATTGAGGGATATGTTTAAACATGTTTTGCCATTATGCAGAGATAGCCTTGAATATAAAGCCTACGCTAACTAATATAATAATATGTTTCTATAATACTAACAACATAAGACGTAACCATTCGAATATGTTTTAGCCATTTTTCGTTTAACTCTAATTACCTTAATTCTCAAAGTTTATCTAATTGAATCCAGAGATATAATGAAACTCTAAACAAGTAAACAATACGTGTACATGTAAACTAAACCAAATTCTCATCCTAAGAGAACACATACATCATCATATTCATCATAAAGCCAGAAAACTATAGCTTCTATATCAACGTTCTTGAACTGAAATAACAAAAAGCAAGCATGAGACTCGATCGCGTACCTTGAAACTTCACAGAAAGAAGAAGCAAATTGTCTAAGCAAACTTTTTTTTTTCTTTTTTTGCAAAGCGTCTACGCGAATATTGATATATGAACTTGGAAGAAAACAAGAACAGAAATGAAAATTGTGTGTTTGACACCTTGTAGGTGTTGTATGTGTATATATAGAGAGATAGATTAAGGTTTATACCAAGTGTAGAAGAGAGAAATGGTGGTTGATGAAGAAGATAATGGCAAGAAAATGGAATCAAAACATAAAAAAATAATTATGGGGATTTCATGTATAAACTAAAGTGTATATTTATGTGTGTTTTAGGTGATGTGTATTATAAGTAGAAATTTAATTTAATGAAGAATGTGTGCTAGAAATGGAGGTGGAGAGAGGTGGAATGTAACAAGCAAATGAAGGGGACTTATCTCCCACCTCTCTACATCTTGTTACTTAGCATGTCAATTTTAATGTGATCTTAAGTTTACACTTTCACATCAATATTTAATTTATATTTGACAATTTTTCTTAAGCTTTTGAAATTAGAAGTTGGAGTGATGGAATGTTCATCAATCATAATCTATGTTGATTTCTTTGTTTTTGCTCTACTTTTATCACGTTTCTTAACATAAGTTCTATATAATCAAAATAACAATTTGGTGTTTAGATGTTCCTTTTTATTCTAGTTATCCAAATGGTCTTGATGTTAGTTTTTAGTATAAATACAAGTAGTTTATAGAAAGTTGCCTCTTTGTACCTAGTTTATACAAATTAAAGTAATCTTGAAGAAATGATGTATCAATGTGGAAATCGAAATCGACACTTGAGAGGAATTGAACTTGACTTGGATCAAAGTTCAAACTTCAAAGACATGACCTTGTGATATCATTGTGACAAGGATTTTATTGTTAATCAATATGTGTCACTGTAATTAGTTGGATAATTAGTATTACATATTTCTATTCAGGAGTGGAGGTAATTTCAATAGTGAGTATTTATGAAAACCAAAAAATTAATATTGATATTTCATTGTATCAACCGAGTGTCCGAGTTGTCCACTTCAATACATTGAAATGCGACATTTATCCCTGATGAGTCTTTTGTCTTTGCTTCTGCTTCATGCCGATTTTCTATATGTAGAGATAAAGTCATCTCAATTGTTTGATATAGAAATTGATTTATCTTCTAATATTGATTCAAGAAAAAGTTAAATGAGTAACTAACATTAAAATATGATTCTGTAATAAGTGTGTGCATCAAAGAATTCAAAATCGTCACTGATTCATTTCATATCTCTTAGCTCACATGACCCAACTTCCAATCCAAATTGACCCTTTTTTTCTCATTTTAGAAGTCTTACCATAAGGAAAAAAAATTCTTGTTTATTTTGACCAGTGGGTTAATTTTCATAGGCCAAAAGGAAAACTATCACTTGGGTTATCATGAATATGTTGATGACTTTGGGCTAGAAGTGCTGACGTCGTATCGTAAACACTTAACTAAGGATTTGTGTTCTAATGATATCTTATGTTGCGTGAAAAGCTCTTTAATAGATAATTGTGAGTTCAAGTCCTATCTTAAACATGTGAAATTGATTTGTTGTGTTATTGTGAAATTATTTATTGCCATTCAATAAAAACTTATTTGTGAAGTTAAGAAAACAGACACTAATATAACGCATCAAAATTGCATCAAAACAACATTTGCACTAGCCTCTTATATGTAAATGTGTATTCGTTTATATTGATTGAGATGAATACAATAGGATACATATATAGTATGCATAATGGGCCTAACCTAGTTACATACAAATACAAAGAAGGCCATGGGCCGTATAGACTGTTAACTGCCCCCCCGCAGTTGGAGCGGGAGATGAACGAACGCTCAAACTGGTACGAAACTCATCAAATAAACTAGTAGGTAAACCTTTGGTGAAGATATCCGCATACTGATAACGTGACGGGACGTGTAGAACCCGTATAGCACCGGTAGCAACAAGATCCCGAACAAAGTGAATGTCAATCTCGATATGCTTCGTGCGTTGATGTTGCACGGGATTAGAAGAGAGATAGACGGCACTCACATTGTCACAATAGACAAGTGTAGCAGTGGCTAGAGGTGTATGAAGTTCACGTAATAGATTACGTAACCAGCAAGTTTCAGCAACCGCATTGGCAACACCCCGATACTCAGCCTCAGCACTAGATCGAGAGAGAGTAAATTGGCGCTTCGATGACCAGGAGAGAAGATTGTTGCCAAGAAAAACACAATAACCAGAGGTTGATCGACGAGTAGTGGGACAACCCGCCCAATCCGCATCTGAGTAAGCCACTAAAGATGACGTCGTAGAGGAATAAAGCTGTAATCCATAGGACAAGGTGNACCTTTAAGATAACTTTATACCTCGTCATATGATTGTTTTATGAACATTCACAATACTCGAGAAGATCACCATCCATCTAGACATTGTCAAGCTCGTCGTCTCTATCTTCGTTTGTTTTCTTTATTATTATTATTATTATTATTATTATTGCGTACGAAACACACCGAAGATACGTCACCATTTCCTTTGGGAAAATGTCTAAAAGGAAAACATCTCCATCAAAAAGGTTGTGTCTGAAGATAACTTCGTCGACGTTCTTTCTTTACCCCTCAAGCATGAGTCATTAAATTATCTTCGTCAAGGTTTAGGAATGATGGAACACATTCCATAAATCGTTCTCTTCTTTTCTTCTAGTTTTGATTCTAATCCGTGTTCCATTCCGTGTCGTGACAACTTAACTACTTCATCCGAAGTACTTTAAGTATTTTTAATTAGAGAAATGCAAATTAAAATGTCACTCTTTTTGAAAAATTCGTCAATTTCCCCAAACATCCCTCCTGTTGGCGGTCCGGCGGCCCCCAGATCTATTCTGGCGGCCCCCAGATATGTCTAGGACCGCCGGCAGCAGGCATGTGACATGTGTCATCTTTTTTTTCAAACCATAAAATGAACACCCTTTCTCTCTTTCTCTTCTGCTACTAGCTAACGTCTACTCTACACCCAAACCTATGCCCAATATCTCTCTAAAGATCAATGGGTTATCATCATATCCCAAAACTCATAAGCGTCGTTGCTTATGTTGTCAAAAGTCAAGTGAATTTTATAATGAAATATGTCTCATTCTCAAACTCAATCCTTACAATCACTATACTCACAATATACCACTATACATTAAATCCCCTCACATACAAATCTTGGTCCTCACATCTCGCATACGTCTTATCTCAATTCATAGATGATTCCTCTCACTTCTAAACGTTCCTTTTCACTTCTAATGAGTCTCCTCATCTCTAACATTTATTCTCACTTCTATACGTTTCTTCTCTCTTCTAGTAGTCTTGTTACTATTAGAATTCCTCCTATATCCCTTGACAACTTAATTATTTCATCTGAAATATTTAAGTAATTTACGAAATGCAATTGTCACTCCTTCGCAAAACTTTTCACTTTCTAGAAAGTGAAGAACATAAAGAAGATATTCAATCTTTAAGTGTTATTGAGTCACCACATTGTTAAGTCTCTCATTATTATTCCACCATGAAAGAACTACCACCTTATTTCACATACCACTTTGTTCCTCAACATTGTCAACCAACAAAACACCAAACAAATCTTTAAATTCCCACTTATCCACCTTTGTCTTGTTAGGATCATATGCACATCAATTGTTAGTGCAAACGATATATCAATCTTTTCTATCAACCTCTCGTCAACACGTTCCTTCTTTAGTATCGCTCATCCTTTCTCACTTTTTGGCTTTATGGAATCATTTTCATTCTCATCCAAGAGCATATCGTCTCCATCCTTATCTTATTTTTCCTTTTATCCCTTTAAAATATATATTTTGGCATATTTCATCGAGATATTAAGTGTCATTCATCTACTTTTAAAAAGTTAGTCTCATAATATTTTTGTGTCAATCAATAAACGAATCTCATTCTCGTTTATTAAAGTTCGATCAAATCTTAGTCATTAGACATACGTCTCGAGTCTTTTTATTTTAATCATTTAGGTTGTTGATTTTGAAATAATAGTTGCATGCGTCTAGTTTCTAATTCTTTTTGAAGGTGTCGTATTTTAGAATAAAAACATCTAAATGTGCATTTCTAGTTCCATGCTATATCTTTGCTATATATATGGCAGCTTTCTACTAACTTTGTTTTTGTAGCCACAACATCTATATCTTGATTCCTTGGTGCCCCAAACAAAGGGGAGCATACACCAAGGGGGAGCACTTGCAAGCATCCTACTCATTTAAATTGCATCAAACTTCTTGACCATCGATGGTAATTTATTTGATCCATGGATCTGTTAAAGTGAATATACAAGGAATGTAATTATCAAGGGGATGCAATGAGCAAGGGGTCTGGAGATATGTGGTGTTGAAATAGCAATGGAGTTGGTTTTAAACCATGATGATGAGAAAGACTTTACTAGGATGATGCAATCTCACCTTTATAGTAAGATAGAATCAGAGGATTGGTCAAATACATGAAGGGTTCATTCGTACTCCAAATACATCACGCTGCTTCCACTTCAAAATCACACCCTCACCCCTAAGTCCATCCTCTCACAACCTATAAGTACCAAAAAAACAAACCTTCAACTTATATATTTGAAGTACCTATTTACTTTTTATGCCTTCTTCTCATCTATCACGACCTCCTCTAAATTATCCAAGAAACATAAAACTGCCTCAACCTTATTTCTCATATTTTCTTCTCATTCCTCCAACCTACACACTCAAAGTACCTACCTCTTTCTATTGCCTACTTCTCATATCTTGTAACATTTTCTAAACTATCCAAGAAACACACAATCACCTTCACCTTTATTTCTCATATCTTCTCCTCATAATTAACCTCAAACTAATACTCAGGAGGCATCTATCCTATTATCATTTCTCCAACATGTATACCCGAAGCACGTACCCTCTTCTCACGACTTCTTCTCAAACCTCCAACCTATATGCTCCAACCATAATCCACTGTATACCTTTTTGCTTCGACAAAAGGGGGAGAAAGGAGTGTAAACGAGTAACTTTTAAACTTTACTATGAGTTATAGTTTACATAGTTTGTCATCGTCAAAAAGGGGAGATTATATTGCAAAATAATATGGATATTTAATCTATAATGAACTTTTAAGTTTTGGTGATTGACAAACATGTGACTTGTAATACGAAACGAAAGTGCGCAAGTTTACTCGTAATCCACAAATCATCATTGGAATACACATCAACATCTCTGACATCCTCCAATTATGCATCAAGACGGACAGTTGGTTTAAACACCCGACAGAACGTAAAACAACATAAGGTATGTACAAACAAGCATTAAACTTGAAGGATGATCAAAGAAATAAATTTTTGTCTTAAACTTTACATTTTCATAAATGTAACAAAATAATTTTTCAAAAAAAATTAAACTTTATTTTTGAATTATAAATAAATGTTTTATTTGGTAATTAATTCCAAATTCAAAATCTGATTCTTTTCCCCCCAAAACATGTCAACCATTTACCAGACAAGTTTGTCACCACAAAAAGACAAAAACAGGAGCGTCTGTCGGGGCGGTCCTTTAATTCGGTCGGCGGCCCCCTTATTTATTTGGCGGCCCCCTTATATATCTGGGACCGCCATTTCCTGACAGGATGTTTTTTAGCTCCTATAAATAGTGGGTCACCTCCAACTATTTTCATAACCCTTTTGCATGAATTTCTCTCAGTTCTTTCTCTCTCTAGATCTCACTAAATCTCTCTAAATCTTTGATCATTTAACTTGCTTAATCTTGTTTAAATGTGATCTAATATTCTACTCTTTTCTTCTTCCCTCAAGTGCAAGAGAAGAACTTCGGTCATCTTCAAGATTCGAAGTTATGTAGTCTAGTTAGTTCATTTGTAACATTTGTTACATATAGATCGAGTCCATATCTTCTAATATTTAGTAGTGTGTAGATCCAAATGATGTATATATTTAGATGGGTTGATTGTGGGTTGGTTAGTATTTTAGGCCTTAAAATACATTGGTGGTGTGGTAGATTGGTTCTAGCTAAGATTAGGACTCGACATCTAGCTTAGTATCAGAAAATAATGTAAGCGACGCGGTTTATGTGTTTAGGCCATAAAACACAAGGTTTGTTATGTTGGGCCATAAAACATAACGGGTTTGGTTGTACCCGAAGAAGGACTCGACATCTAGCTTAGTGTCGGAAAATAATGTAAGCATAGGTATAAGGTTTTCTCCGCCGAAAGGGAGCTTGTTGATTAGTGAAGTAACTCTCAAGTTGGATACTTGAGGAGTAGAGTAGGGCGAAGAGGAGCTTCGTGACCGAACAACTTTAATCAACCGTGTCGTGTTGCATTTTCTTGTTATACCTTCTCTTACATATGTCTTTACATTTATCGCTTTAACTTTTACACTTTGCATTGTGCTTTTATTGTGGTAGAATTTTTGTGTAGTTGTGTAGTCATGGTGTGTAGAATTTTGTAGTAAACATTGTTAGTGTGGATATATTGGTAAGAATTTGTGCTATAATTTGTAAATCTATTATCAGACACTTCTCATATAGCGTCAAACTTGATTGGTGATTTGATACAAATGATCTAGTCCTGAAACCTCTTCTGGAGGGGTCCCTTTTAAAGTAGGGTCGGCCCTTGAATTTACTAGAGGCCCCCCATATATATTGTATGGGACCGCCGGCAGAGAGTGTTAAATCTTTGATCTTAATTTTTTTAAAGGAAATGTATTCACCCCCCCTCTACGGTTTCCACACTTTATAAAAGAGCAAGTGGAGAATGGAGTCATCGATCTTTACTTTGTCAGAACGGAATATCAGTTGGCGGACATCTTCACCAAGGCTCAATGTCGAGAAAGAATTGAATTCCTTATGAAAAGCTGGGATAGAGAATTTCTAACTCCTAGCACTAAAGAAAGGCAGATGAAGCAGAAGAATAGTGGTGGTACCTATTCTTATATCCTCTATATAATATGTATATATAAAATCAAAACACACAAAAAGATCTTTTACTTCTTATAAAATTTTATAAAAACAAAATTAAAAAATTAAAAAATCAGAAAAATATAAAAATATGGATCTCTGGCATGTCTTCTGAAAATCGATAACATTTACGGCCTTAGAAATGTCATTTAATAATGATACGAGACTATAAATTAAGTTCGAGCAGAAGTTCAAAAGATTTTAAAACATGCCAAAAATGGCTTGCTATTATTTTCGATAGCAACCCGGTCATCATTTAAAAGGCAAGTATTTCAAAAAGAAAACTTGACCTCTCAACGAGAATTTATTCTCGAGCATGGTCTACCTTATGACCATGCAAAGGCTTGTGTTTACTTTGCAACACAACCCGTGCTTTCAGTATTCCATAAGTGTATGTGTTAGTGCGCTTGTGTGATATAATAAGAGAAATCTTATTTTCTATGGTGTTGATTTTAAAAATAATATAATCATCTTTAGAAATTCATCAGAAATGTCATTTTAAAGACATTGGATCACTCAAACAACGACTACAACTCTTTAAATAGAAAACGGGTCATTATTTCAGAGGGGGAAATGTCAAATATCTTCTTCATAAAATCAATTTGTGATAAAAAGAAACGATTTAAAAAAATAACAGGTGAATAATTAAAGGGGAGTTAATTAATGTTAACTCAATCGGGCTTTATTTGGTACGTGTTTAATCCTTTAGGGGTGATAATGCAAAATGTGTGACTTATTCTTGATAACTAAACCTTAGGGACTAATGTTGCCAATTAGGAAACTATGTTAAGCCTTAGAATAAGTTTATTAATAAAATATAAGTTAGTATAAACCTTAGGGGGCATTTTTGCCAAAAACCAAAAGAGTTTAAACAAAAACACCCCCATCCGTCTCCTTTCTTTCTCACGTTTTAAACACAACTCAAAACCTCCATTGTTGTTCTCGAAAGACCCTAAAAACTTGCTCATTTCTTGTTTAATCACTAAGGTATACTTGTTATATGTTTCTCATACTCATAGCCTCTTTCAATAGACCTTAATCATGGAATTATGCTCGAAAACCCTAATAATCGACCTAACTTTCATCACCTTGAAAAGTGATTGAAACCTTAAATTGTTTGAGGGGTTTTGGTCCTATAGGGGTCTAGACCATGTAACCAATAAACAGTTTTAATAGGGTTAACATAAGGCGTGTGTAGTTCTGATAATTCTTCTTCAAAATTTAGGAATGGGTCAAAAACTTGTAAAAGTTCATGGGTTTGTGTTTTAGAATGATAAACTAAGTGTTTGTGAGTGTTTGCTTGAGTTTAAACATGTCTTAACTACAAAAGTTGGCTCATTTGGGTTGTTTGTGTTCTTATGAGTCGAACAAAGCAAAAGGCAAGATTTTTGTGGTTAATTCATGTGGAAAATGTGTTAGACTGATTCTATGATGCTAAATGAACATATTTAAGAGGATATAGATGCATGAAAAGGTGTAAGAATGTTGATGTAAATTTTGCCTAGGCGAATTATACCTAGGCGAGTTATACACTCTCTTGCCTAGGCGAGTTATACACTTGTATAGTTAGGCGAGTTATACGCCACAAGCTAGGCGAGTTATACTTGTGTAATATTAGGCGAACTATACGTTTACGTTTAGGCGAATTATACGTCTACCATGAGGCGAACTATACACTTGCTCTTAGGCGAATAATACGCAGTTTTAGGTGAACTATACACACAATCTTAGGCGAATTATACAACCTGTTCTAGGCGAATTATACTTGTTTATGAAGGCGAATTATACACAAATCTTAGGCGAATTATGCATGTTCTCACTTGGAGATCTAATCATGTAATCTTGGTAATCAAATCGCATAATTTGGTAACTAAGGTACAATTAATTCCTTAAACATGTTTCACTTAGTGATTGATTTAGGTATTAGTTTTCCATAAGAAATTTTTATGATTGCCTACTTTTTTCTATAGAATGCCGTAGTAGTTATGTGTTAACTGATTATGTGGTGTCTCAAGTTCCATGTTAATTTCATTTGTGTCCAATTCCATTGCCTAGTAAATGTGTAAGTCTAAAGTCTATGAAAATACAACCTTGCATCTATAAATAATAAATAATAAATTAAAAAAAAAATAATAAAATAAAAATCATTTTTCATGGATCTATGATTGGTCCTTTCAGTGAAACATTTGTTTCTATATGAACTGTATGTGACTAATCTTAGCAGAATCATGTCTTCCATTACTGCTCAACAAATCAAACTTGATCTGGAGCTTGTCCCCAAGGAGAAAAGACTTGAGATTGGAAAATGCAACGGAAGACTTAATCCTAGAAAGAAATGGAGATAGCCCACATTTAAAGTTGTCCTGGATGCTCTTGCTCTCACTCTGTGCTATTCTGCATTCCTTAACACTGCAGATGTTCCTGAAGTTTACATGCACCAATTCTGGGATTCTATCCACAAGTATGAAAATTCCTACAAATTCATAATGGACAAGAAGAAAAAATTCAACCTCAATTTGGAAATCTTCAGAGATATCTTTTAGATTTGTCCTAGAGTTCATGGTCAAAACTTTGATGCACTTTCAACTGATGAAGATATTGTGTCTTTCTTCAAAGAACTTGGTCATTTGGGGAAATCAAGTCAATCACCGATGTTGTTGTTGATCAGATGCATCAACCTTGGAGAACTTTTGCTACTATCATCAACAGAAGTTTATCAGGAAAGACAACTAGTCTTGACAAGCTTCGTCTTTCTAGAGCACAGATTCTTTAGGCAATGTACTATAAGAAGATCGTGGAAGTTATGTTGAACTACTTTCGAAGATATTCACTTATCAGATTGACAAATACATATTTCAACAAAATCAAGACAATATTACTAAGCCCTCTATCCCTAAGTATACTCATGTCAACACTTCCTTACCAAATACAACACAGTCTCCAAGAGAAACAAAATTGGCATGCATACCTCCAGAGATGACATTTTGATAAACACTTTGAGATTTGTCTTTGCAAAGGAAAAATCTCAAATTTATGGAGCTCGACTTCTAGAATATAATGACAAGTCCTGAGATACAGGAATCCAAAGCTTACAAGACATATCTTGGATATGCTACAGGAGCTACACCTCTTAAGAAGGAACGAAAGTTCAAGAAGCCTGCTTCTCCTCAACTTACTACTGTCCCAGTTTCACCTGAAGAACCCATAAGGAAATCAAAGAGAGTTAAGAGACCTGCCAAGAAGTCTACTAATGCACCAACATCAGGTGTAGTCATTAGAGATACTCATGTGAAGTCTTTGTCTAAGAAGAAGGAAAAGGTGACTCTTAAGAAACGTAAAGGAATTGATTTTCTTTCTGAAGTGGCATTAACTGAAGAAGCTCAGTATGAAGAAGTTCTCAAGAAGAGTCTGAGGGACTTTCACAAGACTCATCCAAGTGGTTCTGGTACTGTTACCAAAATTACTCCAAGTGCTGCAAAAATCAAACATTCTGTCACAAATGAAGGAACTGTTGTTAAACCAGGGGTGCCTAATGTGACTGAAGAATAATCAACTAAAAGTGAAGCTGAATCTTAGGGAAAGAATGAAGATGACATCAATAATGATCATGACTCTAGAAGTGAAGGAAGTAATCAAGAGAGAGAGACAGTGGTGATGACAATACCTAATCTAACAGTGAAAAGGGTCAGATTCTGAGCATGAAACTGATGAGAATGAATCGGGTTCCAAATCTGATCAAGGGGAAAATTGTTGATCCCACTGCAATGGATCATGAATTCCTTATCTTGTGTAAGGTTTAGTTATGCATGATAAATCCTACATGGCTTATGATAGAAACTTTGTTTGATAATACTAAAGATTATGCGGAATCTAATCTTTAATATAAGAAGAATTCTTCAATGAAACAGTAATTCTAATGAACACACAGATTAACAAACAAAAGCTTCAATATATTAATACGAATACTCTAAGTAGTATTAGGGTTAAAAAACCTTGAAGCTATGAATGACTCATTTTTTATACATAGAACTCTACACCCTAGGAACTCCTTTTATACACCAAGGAGTCCTAGGCGATTTACAATATATTACAAAAACTTAGAATATTCTTAAATATCTATTATATAAATAACAATCCTTATCAACTAATTAATCTTGATCTTTAAGCAATCTTTATCTTTTCTGAGTATCCTTTCAGCAGTTGTAATCTTTTAGCAGTTCTAACTTTGTACCAGCAGCATTAACTTTGAACACTAGCAGTAGTAACTTATACACCAGTAGCATTAACTGTGTACAAGCAGTAGTAATGATTGCGTAATTTTATACACGTAAAATATAATATAAAATAATATACTCCCGAGAGTAATTAAGAAAGTTACCAAGTTACCTTGATAAAATTCACTCTCAAAAATATATATATAAAATAATATATAATACGTATGTTTGACCGGGTAAATATGATCACCCGGGTCGTTTCCCCAATGACTAGTGCAATGGAAACCTCGATCTCGTTCGGAATGATTGATTTGAATAAGAAAAGAGATATTTTTGATTTTTTTTTACTACTAAAATTAAAGGCACAATTAAACAACATTAACAAATTAAACTAATTACGAAGTAAATAAATGCGGCATTCAGAAAACAATGCAATTTAAATCTTAAAGTTGTAAACTAGATTCCTAAACCTAAATTAATGCTAAAGAAAATTTTAGGAAAAGAAAAATATTTTTTTAAGGGCTTTTCGGATTTTTTATGAATTAAATACTATTTAATCTAAATTAAATTCTAAAAATAGAAATTAAATTGATAAAAACTAAGAAAAATACTTTTTAAACTAAATTAACTCTAAATTACTTAAAAAGATGAGAAAAACATTTTTATTACTAATTTTCTATTTAAAAGATTAAAATTTAAAGTTAAGTTAAGAAAAAAAATAGTAAATTAAAAAACTAAAGGTTTGAGACTTAAATGTTTTAAAACTAAATTTGAAAATTATTTAAAAATATAATCTTAAACTAAAATTTATATAAAATTCTTTTTTTTATAAAAGAATAAAGCAGAAAATTAATTTATTAAAAGCCCTAATTTTTTAATGAGTAATTTAAACTAATTTTAGAATTATAATAAAAAACCCTACTTTAATTATTTAATTAAACAATTTTTTTATAACCAAACCAATTTAACCAAATACACATGTTTAAAAGTGTGACAAAACAGAAAGATATAGGGTAGGCGTCTAATATTAAATTTTTATAAAACACACAAGTTTTATCAAATTGATAGAAGCAGTCCCCTTAACCTAGGGCCTTAACAAGACTTAACAATAACACTAACGAAGGACTAACCTATGCATTAACTAAGGACTAACTTCGTAAACTAACAAGGACAAACAATGCAAATTGTTTAACTAACAGAAACTTTAAAGAAGGACAGAATTGACCCCTGAACTCCCTAACTTCTAACACTCAACATCCTTTTTTTATATAAATCAGCTTATTATCCTAACTTTTTAAGAAACTATTTATATAAAACTTAACTTCTAACTTATTTAAAATAAGCTGTATGGGCTTATGAAGCTTATAAGCTCTACCAACTTAGTAATCTACCTCTCAACTAAATCAACAAAACAACTAAAAGGCATATGACAGATTTTTTACTACTCAATAAAATGTGCTTATTCAAACTATTTAGCAAATCAAAACAGCTTATTTAACTACTGTTAAACAGATTATTAGAACAAATAACCAACAGCTTATTAGGAAAGCAGGAAAAAGAAACAAATGTAAAACAAATTAAACCTAAATAGTGTGTACCTTGGTGTTCCCAGCTTGAACAGGAAACAACAATAAGCTAAGTGGGGCTTATGGCTTATTCACATAAGCTCAACCTCGCATCAACCACAACCTAATCTAAACCTATATGCTGACCCTCAGCTCTAAACCCTCTTGATACCATAGCAGCCATCCAATTCCAATAGGTATCAAGCCTTGATTATTTGAACAACAATAACAAACACAAATACCAATATTTCAACAGAATGAAGACGCAAATTAATATGAAATAATTCTTTTATTAAAACTGAAATAAATTTCTTACAATACGAAATAAAATAACATGAAATTGAAATTACATAAAAAGACTACTAAAGAAACTGAATCGAAAAAAAATAAACTACTACAAAAATAAACTAAAAAATTCACCCCCATATAAGCTGGAATGAGGGGGTATTTATACCCGAAGCTTGATCTCCTCCCATCTTCTAGGTCCTTCTATCCTTTTCATCTCAGCCCTTCAATCTTTTCTCTTTCCTTGATTTATATCTCAATCGTGGGATTAAAAATGTGTATAACCCGGATCGTTGACGTGGATATAGAGTGTGTTAGTTATGTGAGTGTAAACACTCACACACGTCACATCACCCAATCACTTTCTTTCATTTTGCCAGGGTGGAATGGGTTGAGGGATGATTGATAGTGATGGATGGGTTAAGGAGTGTGAGGGGGTCATTAACCCTATGGTTAATTTGGGTGTGGGTGAGTGGTTAAGAAACTAGGGTTCATTGTTCTTGGTGTTGTTCGTGTGTGTGGAGTGAGTTTAAGTCTCATTTGGGGTAAATGTGTGAACAGTAAATAAATGAAGTTATAAGATAACCGGTAGGGTTGGGTAGATCGGAGTTAGGTTGGGTTATATTGGGTAATTGGGTAGGGGTTTGTTTCTTATTGCCGAAGGTGGTCCATGGGTAGTTTAACCGTCATTGACCCGCGACTTTTTATAACTATAGGGAAATTACACATTCGGCCCTTGTGTTTGACAAGCCCATTTTTTAGTTGTAAACAATTTTCATAGATTGCAAAATCAGCCCCTGAACTTTATAAAACAATGGAGTTTGGTTTTGGTTGACTGTGGTTTAGCTGTAGTTGACTGTAGAAGGCTGAGGCATGATTTCCTCAACTGGCTATCGGCTTGATTTCTTTATCTGCATGATCACTCCATCCGTTCTCGTGACCGTTATTAATACGAATACTCTAACTAGTATTAGGGTTACAAAACCTTGAAGCTATGAACAACTCTATGAATGACTCATTTTTGGTACAATTTGTGATACCAAACTCTATGCCCTAGGACCTTTTTTTATACACCAAGGAGTCCTAGTCAATTTATAATATATTACAAAAACTTAGAATATTCTCTAAGATCTATTCTATAAATAACAATCCTTATCAACTAAGTAATCTTGATCATCAATCAATCTTTATTCTTTCTCTGATAAGTCCTTGATCTTTTCTCTGTCAGTATAAACTCTTCCAGCAGTTGTAATCTTTCAGCATTAGTAACTTATACCAGCAACATTAACTTTCAACATCAACAATAGTAACTTTTGTACCAACAGCATTAACTGAGCAGCAGTAACTCTAAGATCATCAAAAAGTCTTTTAATCCCAACAATCCTCCCCTAAACTTGATATTTATCTTTAAAATCATCAAGTTTTTTCATTAAAAGCTTCATTAATCACCAGGAGGATGCTTCCAAACACTTCATTGATTCTTGAGTTGATTTGTGATGAGCTTAAGAATCTGATAACACATTTTATTTCAATGATCAGCTTGCAGCTTCTTATTTAACTTTTTTGTAATTGTAGCAGGTGTAAGAGAATATCTCTTCTCTACCAACATAAAGACATACAGACTTTAAAACCTCATAAAGTGTACTCCACAAGAATCAAATAGCTTCCAAACCAACACTTTGTTTCCTTGTAGATTCCTCCACACTAGATCTTCTACATGATGTTCAAACATTGTCTTTAGATCACCCAACAAGTTACCAGATGGACCAAGGGATCATCTTTAGACAAACAAATCATCGGTGAACATCGAAAGACCTGGTTTTCCACTCAGACTACCAACTTCATGAACAAGCCTTATTGTTGTTACTATGATGCCTTTCTCATCATCAGTTTGTAACCAAAGACTTATAAAGACGCAATATAAACTCAATCATGTATGTTGTTATGTGAAAGCAATGCAAGAGGAGCTAATGAATTTTGAGCGTCATGAAGTCATGAGAACCTCGTGTCCTATTTTGCCAGAAAAGTGATAGGATCTACAAGGATGAAACTTGATGAATTAGGAGGAATATCTTCTAAAGAACAAGACTCTTTGTTGCATCTGCGGAGTATTATCGCAAGAAGAAGGGAATTGATTATGAGGAATCCTTTGCTCCAGTATGGCTAGACTTGAGCTATTCCGAGAACCTCGCATATGTTGCCCACATGAATATGGATGTGACCAACATGGATTTAACGACGGCATTCTTGAAACGGCATTCTGCACGAAAGAAGTTATTAAGTACATGCCAACCGAACAAAGTTATTATGGATCAAGGCACAATATGACTCTATCTGTATAGAGCTTAAGAATGAGCTCTTTAAGGGTTGAAACAAGCTCCTTCGGCAAGACATGGTACGACCTTTTGTCTGAAGTTTCTACTTGTCCAAGAATTCATCGTAAAGGAAGAACCGTGGATCCACATTATTTCATAAGAAGAACAAGAGCAGAAGATCTTTTCCTTACAAATCAGCTACGTTGAGGATATTAAAAGCTTTTGCGTCTACTACAGCTCAATTAAGTGACCGAATTTCCAAAATAATGTGTTCTCAGTTTAAGATGTCAAGATGGGGCAAAAATATCATTTTTTCTTAGGACTGGACAATTGTTACAAAGTCCCAGAGGCATCATTATAAACCATACTAAATAACTCTCGAATCTTGAAACAATATGGTATGGAATCTATGACCCCGTAGATACTCCCATGGTGAGAAATCCAAACTGATGAAGATACACAAGGAGATAAAAGCCTAGACCTACACGACTATCAACGGAGGAATGATTGCACCCCTATGTATCTTACAGCAGTGACCAGGACCCTAACCTTTGATTGTATGCATGCGTTAATGCCTGGAGTGATCGAGCAAAGTGCCTACGAAAAAGCGACTATACATGCTTTACTAAAAAGAGATCTCTTAAATACCTATGAGGAACCGTTAATAGGGACTCGTATCCAAAGAGAGTCTTCTACTCTGCGTCTCTCAATTCCAAGAACAGTCGAGACGCAGGATCATTTGCTCAGACGCGCGATGATTAAAACACGCTCACGACATGAGCGCGATCGCATATACACCACTCACTCCAAGTTTTTCGACAACACTCAGCATACTTGGACACAGTACATGTTGCACTATATTGTGATTATATACACGATCTTACCATGAGCTCTCCTCAATACCAACGCGCCAAGCGACTATCGGACGAGCTAGATCTATCCAGCTATCGTGAGTAGTAGTCACGCACATACTGCGGAAGGGACTCTAGAGCCAGCATATTGTGATAGGATCTCCTCATCCTATGTTGATGATCTAGCAAATCACGGCTATATCCACTACTATGTGACCAACAATAACAGATATCAGTAGAAACTTGGCAACTCAGTATTTTAGAGCAAGAACCTCAACGACGACTCGACTTCTAGGTGGGCGCGCATCCTACTAGCTGAGACCAACGATCACCTTACCTCATTGTTACTACAATCCAAAGATCAATAGATCATGCTTTCTAACTCAGAGTTCGCGCAGCCAGCTTCGTCTTCATATCATAGTACGACCCAGATGTTGCTTACTCCAGTATGTTGACTAGAGCAGCATGTCTTATCTCTAGTCAACGAGATAGACCGACAGTGAGATTCAACGCCTCTCAGCTGTGTTCTCAGGCTATCTTGCACTTCTCAGCCGACCTAATCACACATTCGAAAGACAGACCTTAAACTCCTCTACTTTACATCACTCTTGAGAGCATAGGCACTGCGATCGAATTTCTCTAATCAACACATCAGACTACCACACGATACATAATTATGAGCATGAGCTGACATATGCATTCAGGCATAACAGGAATCGCGTATGTAGGAACACAACCAAAAGCTACCATACTCCATAGATCACCTACTCATGCGATGAATATGACATAGTACTATATTTTAGAAGGTAGGTGTATCACATTCGAGCTATATCAAGACACTGGCATCTGCGCCAAAAGCATCTTTCCTTCCACTTCTTATAGACCACTATCCACAATGAATACACATCATCAACAAAACACTTATTTCAAAGCGCAAAAATACAAAAAACTTACACACACAAACACAGACAAAAAACTAGAACAAATTTGAAGGAGTACAATTTACTAAGGTCATATCACTTCATAAAAATCGATGAGCTATTTGAGCGTGATCTAACAGTTATCTGAGACATCTATCTCATTCACTTGAGAGGAGCAGACTAGTTAATGAAGTTCAGATGCAGAATAAGTATTCATCAGACTGTTTCAGTCTTCTCAGAGGAAAAAGCCAAAAATGGCTTGCTATTATTTCGATAAGCGAGCCGTACAACGTGCTCACTAGCACCTAATCTGCGCAAGCACATGTGTACAAGACAAGATGACACACACACTTGCACCTTCCTTCAGTAAGAGATACAAGCATACTATTGCACCGAGAAACAGCATAGAAATGGGGAGTGAGTGACTACTTAAGAACATGCTAAGGGGGATTGGGGTGTGGTAGTTGCATCACAAGCCGGGAGAGTTTCTTATGTGTGCCCGAGTGAGAGTGTGTTGTAGCATGAGTTTTGGATGTGAGAATAATAAAATATACAAAGTCTTATTTAGTACACAGAGTGTTATATCTTCGAGCGAGAGAGAATCTCTTTCTTGCGACTAGCTTACTATAAAGGTCAACTACAATCCAATCAGATGTGATACTGACAGAGTAGACATAGACTGCAATCAAGACGACAATGGAAAAACAGGGAACTCTTCACACAAAATTGTACATCAACGTGCATGAGGAGGTATAAGTCATTTATAACGAGGGAGTGAGCGTGTGTGTGATATCTTTATAATTGATATAGGGGATATGGGTCGAAGTATGTGTGTGTGTTAGGTTAGATTTTATTGTTAGACGCACTTAGAGTGAGGACACAGAGATAGTTGTGAGTCACATATGGGTAGAATCACGGGCCGTTATGAGATTTATTTTGGGGGTTTTATATTTTGTTTGTTATGAGAGTAGGTTTGGTTTGTTTGGGGTGAGGTGTGGTTCCACTTAGCAACTCTGTTGGTTTGTATTGTGCTAGTGGCACATTTGGGAGGATGAGATGTGAAATATTTATGGGGACAGGGGTGAGACGCAAGCGGTGCAGAGGGGGATGGATATATCCTATTGTGTATAGGGGTATATGTGTACATAGGGATGGACGACAGAGGGTTGTATCACACATATATAATATGAAAAGTCAGTATTATGTGAGACTACGGAGGGATGTATTTAAACGTTGAATTATGTGGGGGTGAAGATATACACTTGCATGATATAATAGAGTGGTGGTCGGTCAATATGTATAAGTTTAGGAGCGGCGTATATCACTCACGAGTCAACATATACAAGCCTACTGAATGAGATGGGTCTCGTGGATACACATATAGATTTATATATATGTTGTTTAAAGGGGAAAAGAATGATGATTTGGATTTTAGAATGAAGGGGGTCATCGCGTGTCACAAGAGACGTATCTTCTGCGAGATTATTACTCTAAATGGGGAGGGGAAGAGCACATAGTCAGATAGTATAGACTAGGAAGCACAGATAGTATGAATGTGGCGTGGGGGGGGTGTTGATATGAACACTAGTATGAGAAGTAAAGAGGGGGCGATGAAATTGAGGTTATGGTGAGTTACAGGAGAGATCAGTATGATTGCACACATGGCTAGAGTCGCTGATTCACTGGCGACATTATTATATTTTATATAGAGGAGTTTGCAACAGTTAGGTTGGGGAGGATCTTGTGTGGAGTGATGAGACAGAGATCTTGAATGTATGATCATACATATTCAGAGTACATAGGTTAGTGGGGAGTGGTTTGGGTGGTGGGATTACGATTGAGAGTGTCAATGCAGTTGAGTAGAGCTTTTACACAATAGATGATATACTGAGTAGGAGACGACTGATGCTTGTATTGTACAGATCGATATTATCACGAGCTTAGAGATTATTTATTTGAAAAGTATGGGGTGTTATATGGATAGTGAGATTTGAGACAGTGTGGTATGTAGGGGTTTAGAGGGGTGGGGGATATATAGATGCTGTTCTGACAGTAATGAGAGACGTCAGATTACTTCAGTTATATATGGACTTTGTATACATGTGAAACGATATGAGATATCTGCTTACATATGGTCTTATACAACTTAGGTTTTGACACTTGGGGTGGTGTGTCAATAGGAGATTCAGTGAAGTGATAGGTTGGGTTGGTAGTTGAATGTCATAGAGGTCATCTTTTGATACAGTGTATGGATTGGTGTTTTGGGGTGCAGCAGCAAATGGATGTTTGTGAATAGATGCAGTAGGTGTAACAGATAATAGTATGGACACAGTACTATGTGAGAATAGTGAACGATGGCAGACTCGTTGTGGTGTTGTGTGTAGACTAACATTAGTACTGGAGGTAGTCAGATAGTCAAGATGTATGGACACATTGTGTATATACTATATATTGGATAACACTAATAGTCGCATATTGTTCTATCTTTGCACAGTGTGAACAACAGAATTACTAAACTTTATGTGTGTAGACACAGGGAACTTATAAGGATGGCGCAGGTGAGATGCTCATCTTCTGTGTAAAACTGCTTGGTAGACGCTGAATCCGGAATATCTTACAATCGACACTGGTACTATAGGGGATTCAGTCGTGAATCTTGTCAGATTAATCTCCTGGTGGTAAACAGTGAGAAGCGTAACGACATAATGACTATTGCGGGACGAGCATAATACGAGTTGTTCAGAAATAATCTCTTCAGTTGAGCGAGATGTGAGAGTGGTGTGAAATTTCATGTGACATCAGCTGAGGTAATTGCACTAACAAAGAATCAAGAGTTTATAATATCACAAGTACGATTATTAATACTCACAGGAGAGCGTACAAACATGAACATATACACAAAAACATCTCATCTCTTGAGGAGAGAATAATGTGGAGAGGAGATTCCTTGATAGGGGTGAAGGGAGTGGATGTGGGAAGGGAAAGGAAGATATAACACTACTCAACACGAAACAAACATGATTAACTAATATGGAAAAAAAGAGAAGGACAAACACGAGGCGTGAAGAGCGTCGAGAGATTTACCGACTGAGTGTACCTTTACAAGAAGCGTCTTCTGTTACGTCTACTCGACGGAGACAGACATACAAGCAAAAAGCACATAATACTGATAACTTATAGTTACTAGTAACAATATTGATTCACACTCCTTCACTAGGCAAATTCAAAGAATCGAGATACTCTACACGTTGAGTGATGCAAAATGCGCGTGAGCAGTCACTAGTGGTACTAATTTCATGATGGAATAATCAAGTTCATGTTACTCACAAGAGACAAACATATGTAGCATAGATGGAAATATTACGCCACTTTGCGAACAGTTCTTGTATACATCAAGAATTATGGTATCAAATATCTCAGTCTTATTACGTGGATGAGCATCTAGGAGAGGAATATTACATTATTGGTGTAGCACAAGACTATATCACACAGTCGTGGCAACATCATTTAGGCACATCATACGCACAAAACAACAAGACTAGAAGGCTTAGAGGATGAGGTTGTCTTTTTAAGAGAATATAGATTCTTAGTAAGTCTGCGAAATAGTATTAAAGTTCCATATTTGCTAAGACAAAAGCTGCCCATCAGAAATACCAACTTTAACACGTGCTCAATCCATAGGGCTGATATATATGTCTTAGAGAGACTACACATGTGGAGAGTTGTACATAAGCGGTTTGATCCTGATGCTTAGCAGAATCATAGATACTACAAGAGTACAACAAAAGGCACTGGATGATGAATTAGTCGCCCCTGCTAACCGTCTTAAGATAGGGAAAAGCAATCTCCGACTAACCTCAAGTCCTCATTATCCAAGAACCTACACTTCAAGTGGCATTGGATGCTCTCAAACTCACTCCATTCTACAACGCATTTGAGATCTCTGCTGATGTACTAGAAATATACATGCAAGAGTTCTGGGTCGCTGTCTCCAAACATCATTGTTCACTTCGTTTCAAGTTGAATGGCAAAAGTCATACTGTTAACGTTGACAACTTCAGAGATATGCTCAAGATGTGCCCTAAACTCCCAGGTCAGAAATTTGATGAACCTCCACTTGAAGAGGAAATTCTATCTTTTATTAGAGACCTTAGACACACTGGTGAGATCAAGTTTTTATCCGACGTCAACGTCAATCACATGCATCAACCATGGAGATCATTTGCTACCATAATCAACAAGTGTCTAAGTGGAAAAACTACTGCTCTGGAAAGTCTTCGTTTGTCACGTGCTCAAATTCTTTGGGGCATGTATCATAACAAGAAGGTTGACTATGTCTACTTACCGTGGGAAGACTTGGTGTTTCAAGTAGAGAACAAGAATTCTAAGAAAAACAATGACATGTATTATCCACGATTCACCAAAGTCATTGTCGACTACTTCATGGCAAAGGATCAGGCAATACCAAGGAGAAACAATATGTTTTGGCACTATGCCAGGGATGACTTCATGTTCACCACAGTAAGAGTCATTTCTAAACATCAGGACACTCAAGTATACGGTACTATTCTCCCTCAGCACTTGACCAACCAAGCCATGTTGGAGTCTGAAGCCTACATGACTTACCATGCTTATGCTACTGGTGAAAAGACTCCAAAACCAAAATCTACAAAGAAGAAAGCTGATTCTGAATCATCTCCCAAGACGAAGCCTACTAAAGCTTCTAAAGGAAAAAGAATCAAGACTTCGGCTAAGGGAGATAAAGTTGCCAAGATGAAGCAATCTGTAACAAAGTCAAAAGGTTTAACAGTGCTATATGAGGTTGCATTATCTGAAGCTGACCAAATGAAGTTGGCAACCAAGAAAAGCAAGAAAGAATTCCACAACTCTCACGCAAATGGCTCAGGTGATGGAGTTGACATACAGTCAAAGGTTCCCGATCATCACGGACCAATACTCTATCTGGTATAAATGAAGGGATCCTGGGACAAACCAGAGGTTCTCAATGTACCCGTATACAGATCAGAGAGTGAAGAAGAATCTTGGACATCCAGTCAAGGAGAGTATGAGGAAGAAAATGATGAGCATGACAGTGAAAATGACAATGATGATGAAGATGATGATCAAGAGAATGACAATGGAGAAACTGAATCAGATGATGACGGAGATAATTTTGTTCACCCAAACTTGTCCATATACAAAGCAGATGATCAGGAAAAAGAAGAAGAAAAAGCAAATGATGATGATGAAGTATCTTCTGATCAGATGGTTTCAACAGAACCTGGTTATGAAATGTCGGATGAAGAAGAAAATCAAGAGGATGATGATAATGTTATGGGAGGAGAACAAGAAGATGAAGATGATGAGGAACTGTACGGAGACTTTAATCTCAACCTGGATAAAAGAGATTCGGAAATGACAGATGCTCAAACTAATCAAGAAACGGAAGAGGTTCACGTGACTTTAACTACTGAACCTCCAGTAGTGCAACAACAAAGCTCCTCTATTTCATCAGATATGATGTCTAAATTCATTAATCCCTCTTCAGATACAGTTATCGACTCGGTTTTAAATCCAAACGTTCAATCAGATATTCCTGTCAATGTATCAGTTTCCGCCACTACTGAGACACCTTCTTCTGACTCTATAATTCCTCAACTACCCATTCTAATAATTCAATCTCAACAACAAACACATGATTCCACAACAACAACAACTAGCCCAACAACAACTTTTCCAGAAATCCCTAACTCTACATCTCTATTTGGTTTTGAACGAAGGGTGTCCTCATTAGAGACTGAACTATCTGAGCTCAAACAAACCAATCAATTTGCTGAAGCTTTATCATATATTTCGGGCATTATTGATAACTACCTTGCATCTAAGATGAAAGATGCAGTGAATGTGGCTGTTCAGCTACAATCCAACAAGCTCAGAGAAGAAGCTCAAGCCGAGAATGATGAATTTCTTAAACAGATAGACTCAAACATTAAGGCCATAATCAAGGATCAGGTTAAAGCTCAAGTATCCAAGATCATGCCAAAGGTTGAGAAGTATGTCACCGAATCTCTAGGAGCTAAAGTGTTCGCTAGATCATCCAATCAGCCTCAGACATCTTATGCTGCAACATCATCTCTCTTAGAATTTGAGTTAAAGAAGATTCTCATCGACAAAATTACAGAAAATAAATCAATGAACATATCAGACATTCATAAGAATCTCTACAATACATTGATTGAATCGTACAACTCGGACAAGGACCTCTTTGCCTCATATGGTGATGTGGTGACCCTAAAGAGAGGACGTGATGATCAAGACAAAGATAAAGAACCCTCACGCTGTGATCACCTTTTTCAAGTTATAAATAACTTTTGGGATTTGCAAGATTGGCCCTTGTGACTTCATAAAAGGGGAAATGGCTAGGGATTTAGGCTTGGTTGACTTTTATTGACCATCTTTGACTGAGGCTTGACTTTTTGGGCTTCGGCTTCTTTTTGTACTCTTCTAATTCTCATGTCCGTGTTTGCTTGATTTTGACTGTATTCTTGTGATTTTTTACTTATCCGTACCTGCACACACAAAACACAAATACAAGCATATTTTTGCCATCTTTGGTCTGTTTTGGGTTTAATTGGGTTATTTTAGGTATAAATAGATATGTGTATTTTACACTTATCAACCGACCTCCTCAACAGTGGATGACTAAGTTAGCACAAGCTTCAGGCATAACATCCTCATTTAATGAGTTTTTGGCTACTCCTATCGATTTCTTTGCTTTTATAATGAATCGGCTCAACATTCAACATTTTACTCAAGATCTGTTGACTGGTCTAACATATGATCTCATCAAAGGCATGTGCAAGAGTGTTGTGGAGTTAGAATACCATCTGGAAGAAGTATTCAAACTACTAATGATCAGTTAGATTGGCATAATCCTGAAAGAAGACTGTATCCCCATGATCTTAGCAAGCCACTTCATTTAATTCCAGATGCACGAGGTCGTCTAATCATCCCATATGATCACTTCATAAATAATGATCTCGAATATCTAAAAGGAAAAAGCTCAAGTCGTAAATACACAACTTTAATTACCAAGACAAAGGCTGCTGATTACGGTCATATTAAATGGATTAAAGACAAGATTCCTAGAAGTACATAGAGTGAGGCATAAGTTGTCTACAACAAACACACCTACTGGGAAACATATCACTAGGGACCAAAACATCAGAGATTCTATGGATATGCTACCAACATGGAAACTTCGAAAGACGTCTATTTAAAACACAGGATTATTGCTGTTACAAGTCTCAAGATCATGGAATTCTTTAGTTATAAACATTTGGAAGAGATCACAGTTTGAAGACAAGATGATAAGCTCTACAAGTTTCAAGAAGGCGACTTCAAAAGACTTCGTCGCGAAGATATTGAAGATATGTTACTTCTTCTTGATGTAGAGGCTATCGAATCTCTTTGTGATGACGGTTTCACTTTATTGGTATCTTTGAGAATGTTCACAAGACGCATTGTAATTTCTAGAACGTGTGGAGGATCTATAATGGCAGTTAAAAGCTTTAGAGAGATAACCTCACTATCCGACATTAACGTTCAGACATCAGTAAAAAGACTCCATATACTGCTTACCGTAATATCCAAGGCATTATCTATAAAGATGACATGGACAAAAATCATTTGATGCGCACTGATGAACTTCACAAGTTCAGCGAAAGCACACTCAACCATGTTCGCACCTCTCTCAATGATATTGCTACTGGGATTCAAATGGAGTATTTGCCGAAGAGAAAATGGACCAAACAAGACAAACAGAGAGCCCGGGTGATGATTAAAGCCATTGACAAGAAACTTAAATACAGGAGGTTGATGCGAAGTCTAGAAAAGTTTGTTGGTGGAAGACCTTACAGAGGAGACCTTCGGCTACTACAAAGGACCATATGATCTATATATTATGATCTTCTTATCATTCAGGTCAAATCTGGTAAATAATATAACTTTATGAATATGTAATTAAAACGTGTAGACTTTATGGTGATATTAAGGAGTGCTCGAATACCAAATTTTCAAGAATTTCTTAGAAAATTCAAAAAATTTCAAAATATTGTACTCAGCACTATCTTATATATCCTCATTAATTGAGGGGGAGCATTAAAATGTTCCTTATAGAGTGTGTGTAACATTTTGTCCCTGAAAGTTTAATCAATTGATATCCAAATTATCAAGGGATTAACATTTTGGATAAGGGGAGAAAATGTGTTTAAACTGGATCTAACTATATTTGAAAGATGTGATCAATTAAAAATGGACTCAATGACCTCCACATTAGCATGTACTACGATTAGATGCACATGTTAAGGGGTGCTTTTAGTGATGATTATAAACATTCAAAGTGTAAACCTTTTGAATATTTTATATCAAACACTTTGAATGAAGTTTTTCATTGATTTTGTTTGTGGTTGTGTTGGAATACCCAATAAAGACGACCATGTACTTTATTTTTATGAAGTTATAAGGTGGTTAGGTATAGGTGTTCGTTCCCATGATCCAGCCAGATCCGGAGGGATCTACCTTGGGATATCAAGGTAGTGTAGAAGTTCCTTAGTGTATGATAAAAGGAGAAAATAGCGAGAAGGGAATAATGCAACTGAGATGGAGTTTAACACTGGAAGAAACCCAACAAGGTGTTCGTTATGAAGTCTCGATTAACATTGAAGGGGTTGAAGGGGGATAAAATGAAAAATTAAATGTAAGGTATAAAGTGTGTAAGAAGTTGCCACCTCATTCCACTTAGTAGAAAACAGGTCAATTCCATAAACGTAAGAATACACTTAGGTGTTGTCTGAATTGAAGATGGTATGGATCCCTGTGACACTATGCTCAACCCTCCATAGCCAATCAGGTCTTCAGAAGACTCTTGTTTCATTGCTCTCAGAGTTGAAACGCTTTTCTGTGCGTCTGTTCTCTCTCTGAGGTAGTTGTTATTGAAATGGTGGCGTCATGATCATTTTCTCCGCGGCTAGACGCCACAGACTGAGATGGAGCTAACACTGGAACAAACCCAACAAGGTGTTAGTTATGAAGTCTCGGTAAGCATTGAAGGGGTTGAAGAATGAAAAAGAAATGTAAAGATAAAGGGTGAAAAGAAAGAAGCCATCCATACACTTAGGCAGAAATCGGGTCAATACATAAACTGTCAGAAACACTAAGATGTTGTCTGACATTAAAGACAATCATGGACCCAGTGACGCTATGCACAACCCTTCCCAGCCACTCAAAGTCAGAAAGACTTTGTTTCAAAACTCACGGAGATTCACACATTTCTATCAACTCTCTCACTCCGAGTTAGTTGATATTGAAAAGGTGGCACTCAGCTCCAGCCTCCGATCACTAAAATCAAAGTGCACTATTGAGTCTAGAGCCAAAAAGAGATCATCCATAAATCTCATTAGGACACTTGTCAAATTAAGCTTGCTAAATCACACAATGTGAATAACAAGATATATACTAAGAGTCCTACGCATTATCCTTGTGATTTTGCCAGAACATCCGAGTGATTTCATTCACAATGAAGATGGAAATCCTGCTTGAGTCAACATCAAACAAGCTCATGGTAGGTGACTTGTGCGATTCCTTTTGAATCAAACTTGTGACAACTGGAAAGAAATGATGGTGCAATTCTATAAGAATTAAACTTGTTCCAGGTTATGAATTGACGATTGATGATGAATTTTGAAATGATTAACACTCTCGATGTGTCACAAAACCACTTTAGCAAGTGACACGTCGATTGATTTTCAAATCAATTTTTTACTTCAATCGGTGAGATAGTAACTCGCTGGTTCACTCTTATCGTGCTGTCTGCTTTGAGACGTTCCGATAATGAGAACATGCTGAGTTTGATGAATCTAATACACATGTGTTAGAAAGATTCTATACTTCAGCTGGAAATCCTGTCAAGGAGATTCTTCTTAAATTGAATCTACCTGATCACAGGTCGATCCTCACAGATTCGAAGGTTACTCCAACCAAACACGGGCGAATGACAAAGCCATATTCGTCCCCCTGCTTTATTGCTAACTGTTTTATTACAGGAAACTTAAAGATGGTGGTGAAGGTACCTGTTTCCCGCTGACTCACAAGATTCATAGCCACATGCTCATACTAGACCGACAAACATAAAGACATAATGAAAGCTCAAGTACATGTTTCAAGACTTCTGCTACTCTGATACCGTACGTCTTTCTTGAAGTGACAAAGTATTAAAGTCAAAGAATTTCAAAGAAGTTTCCGTCACTCTGATACCAAATATCTTTCTCGAAGTGACGAAGTGTTAAAGTTAAAGAATTTCAAGAAAGATGCAACATTAAATCTTTTCAAGTCAACAAATCAAGAAAGGTATGAGCATGTCGGTCCAAAGTCACAAGTTTAACAAGATGGAAAAGTTCATTAAGATGGCGAAGAGATTATGCTTGGTTGATGATTTCAAGATGCTCAAGATCATATTCTCACATACAAGTTAAAGATAAAGGAACAAGCTCGATCCCAAAGTCACTAATCACTACAACATATTCATAAGAGTAAATCAAGAAATGAGGTTTATGAGCTGAAGACTAAAGATGAAGCGTAGTATGCTAGGTTTAAAGTTTTGTAAATTAGAGTGACCTCCCTTAGGGGGAGATTGTTAGAAACAAAAAAAGTATCGGTCACTTCCAATATGTATTTGTCTTAGCCCGTAGTTAATCATATGTCAAGCAAAGTAATCAAATATAGCCCAAGGCCCATGGAAAGCCTATCTAAGTTCCTTCCACTCTCTCTCACTAAGTTCCTTCCCATTTCATATCAAAGATTACTTGTATCATTCAAACAGACTCATTTTTCTTATAAACTAGAAGTCTTTCTTTTACAGACTCTGAATCTGTTTTATAAGCAATAGTATTTAATTTAGATGTCCTTAAGTCTTTTAAAAGTTATTCATTTTGTTCTTTCAGAATTTTAACATTTTCCAAACAAGATGATGAATAGTTTGAATCAGTAGATACCTTAGAGTTAGAACTTGTAGAAGAGTAAGCCATAAGTGCAAAGTTAGTTGGACCTTCTTCTGCTTGATCACTCCAATCATAATCACCAAGACCATCACATGAGATCAAAGTATTGGAAGTAGTTGTCTCCACTGGCAGACTTCTTCTTGTGCTTTCCCTGTTCCTGTTTTCTTGGTTCCTTGGAGCCATGCACTCCCTTGCAAAGTGTCCCTTTTATGGCAGTAGTAACACTCCACCTTGGACTTATCAAACCTAATGGTCTCAGTACCATTCACAGTAAGCTTTCTTCTAGTCTTCTTCAAGAATCTCCTTGCCCTTATTGTTAGCATAGCCATTTGCCACCTCAAGTTCATCTCTTTTAAATCATCAGGATTAATTTGTTGCAAGTCCTCATTGTCAAGTTGTGGACTGTTTGGTTAACTTGCAAAGAAAGCATAGATGACAACATCACTCAAGTTGTCAATAGTTGTTGAGTTAATAGCAGTAGCTTGAGTGCTAACAGTTGTAGCACCATAAGCAATATTAACTACTCCATTTGTACTGCTAATGCTATTTAAGGACACAAAGGCTATGTTTTGTGTGTTTGTGCTTGAGCTTGATGTCCCTTTGACTTATGGTTCATATACTTTGAGATTGTTGTAGATATCATCCATTCTCATTGTCTCTAATTCAGGCTTATTCCTCCATACAACAACATGTGTGTTCTATTCTGGTGGCAAACTTCTTAACAACTTCTGGTTTACATCTTCTTATGAAAGTTTTTCACCCAAAATCTCTAGCTGACTTACAAGCTTTTGAAGCCTATCAAAAGTTTGATCGAGGGTCTCTGAGCTAGGAGCAGAGAAGTTTTCATACTACTGCTTTAAGAGATTTCTTTGAGTTTTCTTTATAGCGGCATTACCCCCAAATCTCTTTTCAATAGCTTCCAGCAGTGACTTTGCATCCTTGATAGAGTTAAACTTTAATTGATGTTCATTAGGAATGGCCATCATCAAAGTGCTTTTGGCATCACTTCTAATCTCTTCTGAGCCTTCTCTTCAATAGTTGTAGGAGGTATTACTTTTTCAACACCTTCCACAACTGTTGTTCTTGGTGTAGAGTTTCCATTCTCTATGACCTCCTAAAGAGCATAGTCAATCATCTGGATGAACTGTTCTATCCTCATCCTCTAGATATCAAACTCACCAGGTTTGAGCATTAGAACCTTGGATGCAACCACCATATGTGCATATTCAGAATCCATATCTTCTAGCAAAGAGATCTTATGTACTCAAACAGGTTCTTCTTATTTAAAGCTTCTCAACAAGCTCTGATAGCACTTGTTGATCCCACTTCAATAGATCTTGAATTCCTTAGCTTGTGTAAGGTTTAGTTATGCAAGATGAATCCAACACAACTATGATAGAAACTTTGTTTGATAATACTAAAGATTATGCGGAATCTAGTCAATGATACTAAGAAGAATTTTAGTGAAACAATAGTGAATAAGATTAATAACAAACAGTTTACCAAACTTTCAGCCTCAATATAATAAGAACACTCTTAATAGTGTTAGAGTTTACAAAACCTTAAAGCTATGAATAGATTGACAGAACAATAAAAAGATATCAATCTCTATGCCCTAGGACCTACTTTTATACACCAAGGAGTCCTAACTGGCTTACAATATTTTCCTAAGTTATAATGATCTTCTAAACAAATAACTTATATGTATCTTTTACAAAAATATCTCATACATATCACATAAGCAATCTTTATCTTTAATCAATCTTTATCCATTAGCAATTGTAACTCTGTCAGCAGTTGTAACTTAAACACCAGCAGCACTAACTTTGAACACTAGCAGCAGTAACTTAAACATGAGCAGCATTAACTGTGTACAAGCAGTAGTAACTACTTAGAATATTTTCTTCATTCTCCAATGGCAGTACTAACTTTACTCTAGCAAGACTAACATATACTAGCAGTTCTAAGTTACACTAGCAGTACTAAGTTTATACTAGCAGTACTAACTACTTAGCGTATTTTTCACAGTCTTTTTGCTAGCAGTAGTAACACAAACCTTTCTTCTTGAGCAACACTAACTTTGATAAGAGCAGTAGTAATTCCAAACAGCCTTATAAAGCTTTTAATCCTAACAATCCTCTCCTAAACTTGATATTTATCTTCAAAATCATCAAGTTTCTTCATTAAAAGTCTTCACCATCACCAGGAGGATGCTTTTAAACACTTCCAAGATTCTTGAGCTGTTTTGTGATGAGCTTAAGAAGCTGATAACACATTTCATTCCAATGATCAGCTTGAAGCTTCTTGTTGAGCATGTCTGTGGTTGTTGTAGGTGTAAGGGGATACCTTTTCTCTACCAGCATAAATATATGCATAGATTGCAACCTTAGAAAGTGTACTCCACAAGAATCAAATAGCTTCCATATTAACACTTTTTCATTTTGCAAAGTCCTCTATACTGGACTTTCTACATCAGGTTCAAACATTATCATTAGATCCCCTCATAACACTCTCTCATAGCCCTCCTATGGCCTTGTTGACCTATGCTTAGCTTTCACCAGTTTCCATAGAGTTTGTAAATCTTCTCTATCAAAATTCCTAAGCATATGAATAAAGGCTGAGTACCTTTTAGAACTTCCATCAGCTCTTATAATCTAAAATTGGCTGATTTTTCCTTCTTTGATTATCTTTCAGTCAACAATGCATGGAGGCTTAGTGGCCAAAGGAATAGCATCAATTGCTACTTCCTCTTCATCAGGAATAATGTTCATAAGTTCTTTCATCCTAGCTTCTTCCTGATCATCATCCACTTTCGCATCATCTATCTTTTGCTTCTTAGCTACTTCTTGTTCTAGCTTTGTGCCTGCTCTCTTAGTACTATCCTCTACTCTCTTTTCACTACCTTCAACCAACTCTGTTTTGTAGTTAACAAAAGGGTTAACTCTTTTGAAAGCTTTGTCAAACGTGTCCTTAATAACTTTAAACTTGAAGCCCTTCAACTATTTTAGAGTGTATCCTTCCATGTTTTTTAGATAGTTACAATATAGCTTTCTTTGTTGAGCTTGAGTTGGTGGTTTGTTCCTCTTTTCTCTTACTCTCATTTCTGCAAAGTGTTTCTTTCTAGCTTCTAAGAGTTATACAAACAACTTTGACTTTTCTTTAATACTCAACTGCTTTTGTTCTTCTGCTTGTAATTGTTGAGCCATTTGATAATCATTGCTTGTGTGTTATCCCATGATTTAATTAAAGCTATGTTGACTTCTTCTTTCTTTTGTCTTGTAAGCCTCTCTTCTTCTTCCAATTCAGCTTGTAATTGATCTTGAAGATTTAGAGCAACCTCTTGATCATACATAATCTGATCCTTCTTCTTTAAAGGCTTCTTAGACTCAATCATTTTTGCCTTGCCTTTGTCCTATGAAGGTTTTAATGTAGCTGGTGTTGTTGTTGTAGTTGTTGTTGTAAATTCGCTTGGCTCTAGAATCATAACCCCTCTAACTTTGGGTTTTGCAGCTTTGATCTCTATTAAAGTCTAAGCCAGTGTCAATTCATCAACAGTTGTTATTGTAGCACTTTTAGTAGTAACTTTAGCAGTACTAACTACCTTTTTAACCTCAACTTCTTGCTCATCTAAAATACCTGTATCAAACATTAGGTTATCATCATTCCTCCCCTGAGTCTCATCAATCAATGTAACCTCTGCATCAGCATCAATATTAGCTATTTTCCTCCCCTGTTTGGATGCATCCTCCTGATCACCCAAACTTGCTTCAACAAAGGATTGTACCCTTCTAGCTGAACCAACCTTACTTAACCTTTTGAGCCCTAAAGTTCTTGACTTATTCCTCCTCTCTAGCTTCTTGACCTTCTTCTTTAGACTAGCAGTTTCACTATCTTGAGCAGTCTTGGCCTTCTCCAAATCAAGAACCTTCTTTTGTAAATTGGTACATAAATCCATTAATTCAGTCAGTTTCAGTCTATCCTCACCACTGAGCAATGGATCATTGGAAGTTGTAGGTATATTTTCATCTGGTACATTATCAGTAGAACCACTAGGCTGTGGAACCTCAGTGTTCTTTTTCTTAGACTTCCTAGTTTTTGCTTCCTCTAAGGTTGAGATAATGATGGTTGAGTAGTGATGGGTGTGTCATGGGGATCAATTGAACCTTCACCTATTTCTTCATGGGCTTGAACCATCATAGTTTGAAATAAAGGGGTAACTCTTCCAGAAAAACCTTTTCCTTCCCTCTTTATGTTCCCAAATATCTTCTCAGTATGAGAGGGGGTAACATAAATCCTTTTATGATGTGACATATCCCCAACTTGTTTATTCACAAATACTTGTACGAATCTTGGATACATCTAGAATTTTACCATACTATCAACATTCTTCACCATATTATCAAAGATATACTTGGAAAAGTTAAAATTTTGGTTTGTGGCTAAGCAAATTATTGTAGAGGCCATAGTGCTACTAAATTCGTTCCATGCAGTAGTCTTAGCACATGGGCATTACAAAATTGTATGAATTAAAAACTTCCATTGAGGAGAAAAGAATGCCTTGTAAAATGTATGCTTCTGAGAAAGTTTTTCATACCCCATGAGTGTAAGCTGTTCAAAAATTGCAGCATTTGGCAGAAAATCAACACCATTAGCAACTTCCAATTGAAGATCTCTCCTTATTGTGGATTCAGTTATAATCACCTTCTTCTTATCCACTAGGGCGTGCAATTGTACTTCCCTATTAACCATTTTTGCTTTGATAGTATCCCAGAACTGTTTAACACATGAATAATAGATTGTAGGATTGACGTTTAAAGCAGATTTGATAGGGTTTGCATTCAAAAAATCAACTATCTCCTCAACCCCTTCACTTTCAATGGGTTTCTCTAAAAACACAGCTAAATTGTGAGTATCAATAAACTTTAGATCTGACATTGTGTTAGGTTTTGATGAAGAATGATGAAATTAAGTTAGGGCTTATGATTAGAGAGTATATGAAAGATTAAAATCGATTGAATGAGTGATTGAAACCCTTAATCGAATTATTTATGAAAATACCCTCAACAGCATTAACGTTCACCATCAGTTGTAAGTTTATGCCTAACAGCATTAACTTTCAACAATAGTTGTAAGTTTATGCCTAACAGTATTAACTTTCAACAGCAGTAGTAACTGGTATGTGCTTAAATACACATACCTTTTACCTAATAAAATGACCAAAAATACATAAAAATGCATTGTATATGTATATTTCGTGAATTGTGTCTTGCAGGTACTGATATTCAATAAAAAAGACAAAAACAGAGGCAAAACGGACCAAACCGAGCACGAGAATGGAAAGAGTGCAAGAAATTGAAGCCAAAGGCGTACCCATTTTAATGGGCCGGGTCAGCCCCTTAAGATATTTTACTTACTAAACCTAAACCTTAAAACCTAAAACCATTTATAAACTTAAAGTCCAAATCTATTTATCTAAACCCTTAACTTGGCCCAACTTAATAACCAAAAGCCCAACCCTAATAACCAGTCCAAGTCAAGTCTTATAAAATACGGGTCAAATCCCTCAGTCAAAATCACTATTCACCTTCCCTCTTTTTTTACCATACAACAACAAACGAACACAACCAAGGTTAAACCCACTCTTACTCACTCGTTCCCCCTTCTAGAAGGAATCCCTGACATGCCTGACAACTACTTGTCCACGCTGGCAATCCCAGAGCACGTAATTGGTTGATGGGACGTGTACATGATCCAAGGGCTAAGGATGATGGATATTGAGGTGGTTAATGAATGAATGGCCATGATTGAAGCTCAGGACGCTCCTCCAAGACCTATAAGCTTCATCTTCGTGCTATAAATAGACCTCTCCTTTATACAGTTTTGATATCTAGCTTAATATAGTTTTAGTAGCTTTTTAGTAGCTTAATGTAATTTTAGCTTATTTCTTGTATTTCTTAAATGTAATCTCCCTTTTAAACTTTGTAATCTGTTTTGTTACTCATAAAATTTAAGATTCAGTTATATTGTGCTATAAATTTACATTTTACTTTTATGGAAATTTGCTTAATATGCGTTTTGAAAATGACCTAATAAGCTCATTAAGTTGTCTTAACTATTTAAGCTACTACTTATTCAGTTTGGCTCACCTAAAGCTAAACTGAATAAGTCATTCTCTCAATTCATTCAAAATTGTTAAATAAGCCATTTGGGAAGATAAGCCAGAAATGGAAGGGCTTATTCATAGCTTATCCTATAAGCTAGCTTGTAGATCTAAGCTTATAAAAGCTATTTAGATCCATGTTTAGCTTAAATTCTCATTATCTTTTTGCTCTGCTTATTCATGCTTATTATCGGCTTAATGTGCTTATTCTGCCGTATTGTTGCTTAGTATATCTAGTCCTTAGTTTAAAATAGCTTAGTTTAAATTTTGATTCAAACTACTTAGTTTATTAGTTTAAACTGCCTATAGGTTTAGCTTATTGATTAAGTGCTTATTCTATTTAGATTTTTTCTTAATTGTTTTCCAAAGACATTATGCTTAATCTGTTTTTGCTTTTTGAAGGTTAACTAGATCCGTTTTAGGGTAAAATTGATTTTCAAAAGTTTAAAGAGGTGTTTGGCACAAGCAGTCTTAACATAGTTAAGACTGCTTGTGAAGCTTTTGGATTTCAAAACCAGTTTTAATTGGCTCTAATCTAGTTTAGGTATAAGTTTTAATTATTTTAAAAGAAGTTTTGTTAAGTTTTAAAGATTATTTTCAAGTCTGTATGTTGAGATGCTTGTCAAACTGCTTATTTGATTGATCTTCTTAAAATACACTTGAGTTGTAGTTTTGGTGATCAAAGTCAGTTAAAATAGCACCAATGTGCATCTGTTTTTGGATCATTAGTCTATGAAAAGTCCTCTTAAGCATTTTAGCCAAATAATCAGTCAAGAATTGGTAGTTTATAGCTTTGTCCTTAAGTTTCTTTAGTTGCAGATAATTGTAGGTTTCATTCTTAGCTTAATTTAGGTTTAATTTTGTTGAGTCTAGCTTATTGTGATAAGTTCTTAATCTGTTTTAAGCTTTTAATGTGTCAAAAGTCATTTTATGGTCTTAACATTTAGTAGCAAATAGCAAAAGAAAAATAAAGTCATAAGTTAGTATAGAGTATGCAATCTGTTTGAGCCTAGGTTTTTAGCTTATTTAGTGTTTGATTTAGCTCAATTTTAGTTTGAATATGCTTATTAAGTCATGGTCTTTATCTGTTTTTTAATTTTAGCTTTTTAGTTTGCTTATTGAGTCTTGGGTTTAAACTTAAAATCTGTCTTCAAGTTCAAGAAGCCAAAAATATTAGCTTAGTCTGTCATTATCAAAGTCAATTTTCTAGCTACTTTCTTAAGCCAATTGGCTTATTTTCAGCTTATTTGCGTTCTTTCAGTCCTAGGCTAATTCTGTTTTTCATTTGTAACTTATTAGTTCTAATGATAGCTTAAAAAGTAGTGGTTTAACCTGATTTTCTGTGTTAAGTGCTTCTGTCTATTTGCTTTTTAAAGTGTTTTTCAGCTTATTTTGTTAGCTTATTTCTAGTCCTAATAGCTTATTAGTTCTAGTTCTAGGTTTGTTTTAGCTTATTAGTGGACCTTGTTGATTCTTGAGCTAAAAAGCTCAAGTTGTTTTAACTCTAATTAGCTTAACAGCTTTAAGCTTAAATTTGCCACCATTGGTAGCTTTTTCTTAGCTTATTCACAAGTTTTAGAAAAAAGTTGTTTTATTAAAAGTGCTTATTTTAGCTTATAGATTAGCTTTTTCAAAAGAAAATAAAAAAATTAATAATTTTCTCAAAAAGAAAGTCACAGGGTTCGAACCTGTGACCTCCTCTTCATAACCACGCACCTCTACCACTATGCCCTTGGGACTTTTCTGTTAAACCTTTGCAACCTTAATTACTTATGCAAGTTTTTCAGTTTTAGCTTATTTGGCTTATTTGATTTTTAACAGCTTATCCACTTTAGCTTTTTGAGTTATTTTTCTTTGAAAACCTTCTTTTTAGCTTAAAGTAGTTTTAAGAATTTTCTCAAAAATTTTATATTAAGTTTAGTATTTTTAATTTCATTTTTAGTATTATTTAGTTTAATAAATAGTTTTAAATAATTTAAAAGTAAAAAATATATATTTTCTGTTTTGAAAATTATTTTAGTGCATTTAAGTTTAAAATTTAGCATTTTGAATTTTTAGGTTTTAAATTTGTGTTATTTGGTTAATTAGTCGCGTTTTTAATTCTCGTTAACGTTTTATGCTTAAATTTCTTAATTGCTTTAATTGTTAATTTAGCTTATCTTTATTTGCTTTTGCGTTAGTAGAATTAAAATCTAAATTCAAAATATTTGATATTCGAGCATCAAACAAAATACCTTTGCGGACTTCAAATTCAACTCTTGTCGGGATACGACATCCGGGAGATAAAATATTATTTGTCCTCAAGCAATTTTCTTATCAAAACGGGATACTCTCTATACTATAATTAATTTGAGATATTTATGATATATATTTAATTATATATAGACTATTTGTCATCGAACCAAATTTTTGGCGCCGTTGCCGGGGACAGGTGTACGATTTTCACGAAGTATTTGAAGTTAGTGCCTTGAAGATCCTTCCCCGTGAAGTTATCGTTTGTTATTTTCTATTTTCTTTTAAAACCATAAAAAATACAAAAATATTTTATTTTTCTCAATTTATGTTTTTTCTAAAAAAGTATAAAATACCAAAAAAAAATTAATTATTTTTTTTTGAAAAAACTCAAAAACAACCATTGTGTCACTTGTGAAAACAACTCACCTTTAGATTAACAAACTATAAGAGAGGTTTAAGGAGGGTCGATCCAACGAACTTCGACACGAAAGGAGAAGGTTTTTAAAACGCTTCGCGCTTACCCGCTCCTCCACTTCTTTGTGCGTTTTCTAGAGAGCTACTGTACACTTGTTCGATTATCAGTTACAAAAATATTTTCGTTCTATCTTATTTTATCTTAATTTGTTTTTAGTGCATGAGCACTCGCTCTACTTCTTCTAATCTATTTTCTTCGCTTAGAGACCCCGAGAGTCTTATTCGACGAAGGAATTTAGGTGAACCGTCATCTCTTTTCGACTTCGAAGAAGTTATGAGCATTCCTCATAATAACATGGGACCGCCTCCTGCAGGCCCCCTCCTCTTAATAATAATGATCCACCTCCGGTAGTGAGACCTAATGGGCCAACTCCCCGATCGATGGAGGAGTTGTGCCAACCATCTATAAATGGACGGGGCGGACCAATTGCCTCGATTCTAATCGAAGCTACGGATTTTGGACTTCGTCATCACATGATCCAACAAGTTCAAAATACTTGCCAATTTCACAGATTACCGGGCGACGATGCCAATAGACATATTGATAAATTTGTTGGAAATTACTCAACATATGAAGCAAAATGGGGTCTCCGATGACGCCCTTTGTTTATCTCTTTTCCCATATTCCTTGACGCATCATGCTATCACATGGTATGATCACCTTCCAATGAATTCCATCCACTCTTTCGATGATATGATGAGGAAATTTCTCTCGAAATATTTTCCTCATTCGATGGTGACTAAATTAAGGAACGAGATCAAGAAATTTGAACAAAAACCGCATGAATCATTATTCAAAGCATGGGAGCGTTATTAATTGTCCATTGATCGGTGTGCTAACCATAACATGCTTTTAGTTACACAAATTGATACGTTTTACAATGGTTTGACATTAAGTCATCGAGACACCATTAATGCTGCAGCGGGAGGAACTTTTATGCAAAAGACACCGGAAGAATGTTACGAATTGATAGAGAACATGACCTCTCACCACAACCATTAGGACACTTCAGCAACTCGAGACAATACGTCTAGAAATATCTCTTCTACTACTACCGAGAGTCCAGAAGTTGTTCGACAATTGGAAATGATGAATAAGAATTTTGTAGAGATGATGAGACAAATACAAACGATCAAATCTGTTGATATGAAATGCGAGACTTGTAGTGGTCCCCATTCCTTTACCGAGTGCCCAGCTGTCGATGGCTACACTCAAGAGGCCGCTTATGCTACTACGGGTAACTACAATTCGGGATGTAATTCCTACCAACCACAAGGTGATCGTAATTTGCTTAGCTATCGCTCGAATAATTACCTCGGACCACCCGGTTTCAATTAACTGAATGTGAAAAATAATCAAAACCAATACAATCAAAATCAAAATCAAGGGAATTACCAAGCTCCGAACAATCAAGGAAGAGGGCAAAACTTCAATCAAGGAAACACCAATTTTCAAGCTCCAAATTATCAAGCTCAAGTTGGACCTTCGAATGATCTTTCAAACTACATAAAGTATAACACCCCCAAATTGGGTCGCAGCGGAATAAGGGTCCGGGGCGTGTTACTTCTCAGATCAATAACACAAGATAATATAAGAACGACCAAAAAGTCGTTTAAAACTAATACATTGGATTTAATAAAGTATGTGTTACAAAAGCCCGAAGCTTTACTTGTTTACTTGTTATTATTACAAAGATTTCCAGCCCATAACAGATATACAAAATGTAATGCGACTAAATCTTTAATGCATGACTTTAAAATATAACCACCAATGTATCCTTCGCACCTCGTGCTTAATGACCTGAAAAACATTGCATTTAAAACGTCAACATAAAGTTGGTGAATTTCATAGGTTTATGTAAATGTATATGCAGGACCGCAAGACTTTCCCCGTGATAATGCAACAGATGCAGACATCACAAAATGTAATTACGTTTTCCTAAGCTCATGACACCGAAGCTCGACATAAATGAATACAATATATAAATATTGCCTACATTGCCCGTGATGATGTTCAACCCGTAACATCCAAAATCCGACATGATATACGTTCGTTTCCAGTGATAGCTAGTCACCCGAACGGGGAGGTCAATCCCAAATAGATCTATCTATAATCATTCGCGCTCACATTCCAGTAATTGACAGTTCATGATTCATGGGCATAGTGGGTTATCGCTACTTAGGCAAAACGTAATCATGATAAAATGTACACTTGCGTCCAATTTGTAAAACATGCATATGTTTCTCACCCCAAAAACTTGTAAATTAATAATTGTAAAACATGGGGCTATGAACTCACCTTGAGTGAGTAAATTGATAATAAAATATCCCAAATAAAAACGCGTCACGCTAACGCCCGAATGCAACCTAGTTAATATAGGTCGAATCAGTATTCAAGTACGTTGTCTAACAACAACTGTATATAATCCTATATAGTTATCATCGTACTATCGTTCGGGCTATCATAATTTAAGAGGTCATGACATGACGTACGAGGAGTTAGGACACTTTAAATCGTAAATCCAACAACTCGTCAATACGCCATCCGAAGAAGCCTCATTATGAAATTCCCTAGTAATATAGCACTTTGATAACTAATAACATATATATTTCTATATAGCTATATCACCATCTAATCGTTTAAGTGAAATCGTATTTATAAAGTAAAAACATTTATAATTACGCCTTTAGCAAAAATGACATAACTTTGTCGTTTTAAGTCCGTTTCTCGCGTTTCTTACGCCCACGCTTTCGTATTAAGACGAGTGATCATAAAATCACATTTTTAGGTTTTTGAGATTCTGTGATGAATAGTGTTTTACTGTTCATAACAGCTATTCCATCGTTTTTATACTTTAATTAAGTAAAACCGTTTTAGTCAGTATTTTTTTCGTTATAGCTCCTGTTTTAGCGATTCTTTCGAAAACGTTCTCGTAATTGAAATTTTTTATCATATTATGTGATGTTTACAAAAGTATAAGTTTGGCATGAATTAGTAACCTTTTATATATTTGTTTTATAAGTATTTAGCGTCGTAAACTCGTAACTAGTGTATCTTCTTCGTTATTACTTTCGTTTTTGAGTTTGTTTTCATTTTGGAATCACTTATGAGATGTTAATATCTTTATAAAACATATATGGCTGCTTCCAAATCGTAACCAAACAGGAAAGTTTGAGGTTTGTGAGTTTAGAATTGTTTTAAGCTTAGATTTGCTGTACCATTTAGATTCAACACCTTATTACAACTATTCACAAACATTTTATCTTATGTTTTACATATATAAAGTCCATTAGATCATACTTTACTCCATAGTTTTGTAACTACATAAGGTTAACATTAGAAACCCTAATTGCTCATAAACATTTTTATTCTTATAAACTGTTAAAAACACTTATACCATCCCTTTTAAATCATATAGCATCATGTGCTGTTAATAAGTTTCATAAAAAATTGATTCATAGTAAATATCCATTTTACATATTCAAAAGTACCCTAAATGGTGATTTAGCTAAATATAACATATGAACACATAAAATCTTAGTTATGAAATGATTAAGCTTTATATATAACCTTGTGTGGATGAGTAGAGAAAAGAAAACCAATCACACCCTTGTGATTAACAACCTTGGCTTGAAAATATAAGGTGAAAACCCTAATTTCAACAAAATCCTCCTAATCTGCTAAATATCTTGTTAAAACCCTTTCAAAGCTTAACCAACCCTTCAATTCTTCTTAGAATACCTTAAGTATGATATGTAAACACTAATATGGTGAAAGAAAATCAAGCTATGGATTGTGTATAATATGAGTTTGATGCCGTGAGTTTGAGAGAGAAGAGAGAAAGATTTTTGTGATTTTTGGTTAAGTGTTTATGAAAGAAAGAGTGAATGCATGTGCTATTTATAGTGCTTAGGAGATATTATCAAGCCTCAAGTGCATGTGCTAGGGATAAGAAAGAGAGGTGGCACATAGGAAGGCACAAGGAAACCAAGGGTGAAGTATCTAGATATTTTAGGGCCTTAGTCATAACTTGATGTTTCCTTGGCTCTATCCCTAAAATTCGGAAATAAAATATATATAAGATGATATTTTGATTATTTTGTGTATTGGGTATAATCGTAGGTATTCGTTTAAGCGTAGTTAGGTTTTGGTGCTTTCGAGATACGAAACGCATTTAATCGCGAAACGTAAGCATTTTACGTTAACCTATAAAATAAGTTGAACAAGTGATTAGTATCCTTTATAAGTAATCATTTAACACTTTGCTTGATGTATAGTTTAAATTTTTTCTTTTTTTTTCTTGTTTAATGCCCGTTTACATTGAATGATCTTTTTTAGTTTTCGCGATTTATCTTAAAACGATTTCGATTTAAGAGCAACGCGTAAAACCCTAAAAATAAGATTATGATTACATAATGCCTTACAATGACCTAAAACTTCCGAGGTGTTATATTCTAAGGTTATTTTTCCCCTAACTTTATTTGTACATTGTCACCAATGTCTCTAGAAGTAACCCGTTAAATGAATAAAGGATAGAAACAAGGAAAAGAAACTAGTACTCCCCTGGTTTACTCAATAATAGAGAAGAAACATGCAATAACTGGTTAAATCGTCTCGAGAATCTATTCCAATAAAACTTCCCTAAGAGCTTCCAAGGCTTTTTTAATCAATTATTACCGTAATCAACGATAAAGACAACTTATACCAAGCATAAAATGTGCGATTTACAATAACAATATGAATTTAGGGTATCGACTCAGATAGATAGGATTGAGAGAATTGTTAAACTATTAGGTTTTGTTGGTTTATAACCGAATAATACATATATTAAAAGTTGTGCTAAGATTATTTTCAAAAATATTAAAAAACTTTAAGTTTCTGATACCTGGGCGTTTGACGCCGTCAGGTTTTGTGTGACCACATTACAGGTGTGCATGGTGAGGCGTTGGCGTGTTATTCGTGTATGCCCAGTTCCACAGCTGTGAAAATGAAATGTTTGGTTTTGATGAAAAATTTCCTTGGCAACTTGATTCATAAGTTTAATTACCTATACAATTGCCTGCTAAATACCTGAGATTTAAAATTCAATAATATGATCTCGAAATGAAGAGAATTAATCTAAACATTTCATTTTACATGTTTGAATTGGCATAAAAGCCAGATACAAATTCCCTACTTTATTGGTTTGCAAATACCTTTGATGGAAATTTAAGATCGAGGTTAAAGAATTACAAAGCTATGATTACAAGATAGTTCAAACTATAATAAAACAAATTGAAGATTTAAAAAACCTCATGACACTCCTAATTGTGGAAAAGTAATTGGGTGCCTCCAAGAAGCGCCTTTTTTTTTTTCCTTTGTTAAGGTCTTGTAGGCTAGGACTCAATGTCACACGTCCTTATGTAACTTCTCCTTCTCTTCATGAGTTGCATCATAGTCCTTGTTTGGTGTCCAAATAAGTTATTTTGATATGGCTTCACCGTGTTTATTCACCAATAAATTCGCTTCCTTCTCTTATCGTATGGCTTAATCTGCTCCGTTTTTTCATGTCTTTGTTTCCGAAAATGGGCCATACCATTTGACTTAACTTTTCGGGAATTGTTTAACCGTGAATTTTAAAGAGAAGTACCTTCATTTCTCTTTCATAGTTGATTGGCAATTTTATTCGTTTATCATGCCACCTTTTCATTTCTTTCCTTGTATGAGATGGACGATTTCGTAAGGTCCATGTTGCAGTTTTTTATGGCCCAATATGCTTTATGTTCCAATTCGACAGGAAGATGGCATGCCTTGCCATAGATTATCCTAAACGGGGTCGTTCCTAAAGGGGTTTTAAATGTTGTCCGAAATGCCCATAATGCATCATCTAATTTGTATGACCAGTCCTTCCTGTTGTTCCCAATGGTTTTTTCAAGAATACGTTTTAGTGCGCGGTTTGTATTCTCGACTTGACCGTTTGTCTGAGGGTGATATGCTGTGGAGAACCGGTGAACCAATCCATACCGTTTAATTGCTTTCTCTATTTGGTAGTTGCATAAATGAGTACCCCTATCACTAATAAGGGGCTTTGGTATTCCGAATCGCGTGAATAGTCTCCTAAGGAAGTTTACTACGTTCCTAGCATCACTGGCTGGAAAGGCCTGAGCCTCTACCCACTTGGATACGTAGTCGATGGCAACTAAGATGTATTTGTTTCCGTTTGATGAGGGGAAAGGTCCCATGTAGTCTACCCCTAACACATCGAATATTTCACAGACTTAGATGTAATTTTGAGGTGCTTTGTCTCTCGAGGAAATGTTTCTAGCCTGCTAACATGCATCACAGACTTGGACCAATTTACGCGCATCGCGAAAGACATGTGGCCAGTAAAACCAGGCCTCAAAGACTTTCCTTGCGGTGGTGGCGATGTCATGATGTCCTTCAGATGGTCCGCTGTGACACTGTCGAAGAATTTGTGCTGCTTCAACTCCGACCATGCACCTTCGTATGATCCGGTCAGCACATTGTTTGAATAGGAAGGGTTCATCCCAAAAGTAATGCCTCAAATTGCTGAAGAATTTTTGTTTCTCTTGGCTGGTAGATCAGAAGGGTAGTACTCGGCTAGCTAAATAGTTAGCATAGTCGACGTACCATGGTTCATTGTTCTTGTCGGAGATTGCCATCAATCGTTCTTTGAAAAATAAGTCCCATATCTCTACTCTGGTTAGTTTCCCTAGGTCGGGGTGTTTTAAGTCGGGAGAGATGATCGGCTGCTAGATTTTCAGCACCTCTCTTATCATGGATCTCGATATCAAATTCTTGAAGTAGTAAGATCCATCGAATTAGGCGTGGTTTTGCATCTTGTTTCGGAATAGGTTTTGCAGGGCGGGATTGATATATGTTGACGATGGTATGGATAAGACCAAGGGATTGATGGAATTTTTCGGAATGCAAAAACAACAGCCAAAAGTTCCTTCTCAGTAGTTGTGTAGTTCTCTTGTGCTTCGTTTATTGTTTTGCTGGCGTAGTGTATGGGCTTGAAATTTTTGCCGATTCTTTGTCCTAGTATTGCCCCGACAGCATAATCACTTGCAACGCACATGATTTCAAACGGTAACGACCAATCTGGCTTGATCATGATTGGTTCCTGTGTTAGTTCATGTTTTAATGTGTCGAATGCTTGGATGCATTCTTCAGAGAAGTTGAATGGTGCATCCTTTACTAGGAGTTGGGTCATTGGGCGCGCGATTTGTGAGAAATCTTTTATGAACCCTATCTATAGAACAGCATGTCTAGAAGCTTTCAAGTTGACTTTCACATTCGTTGGATATGGTAGTTTGGAATTGCCTCGATTTTTGCTTTATCGACCTCAATTCCAGAACCTGAAACCTTATGCCCGAGGACAATTCCTTCCTTTACCATGAAATGGCATTTTTCCTAATTCAATACAAGGTTGGTTTCCTCGCATCTTTTTAGCATCTTTTCCAGGTTTTTAGGCAATGGTCGAAAGAATTACCAAAGACGGAGAAATCGTCCATGAACACTTCCATGCTATCCTCGATAAGCTCATGGAATATTGCTATCATGCAGCATTGGAAAGTGGTTGGGGCATTACATAATCCGAAGGGCATCCGTTTGTATGCGAAGGTCCCATAAGGGCAAGTGAATGTGGTTTTCTCTTGATCTTCAAGGGCGATAGGGATTTGAAAGTACCCAGAAAACCCTTCAAGGAAGCAGTAGTATTCATGCCCAGCCCATCGTTGAGCATCTAATCGATGAATGAGTGGAAAGTGATTCTTTCCGAGTTGCGTTTCTTCAACTTCACGATAGTCGGATACATACGCGCACACCGGGTTACTGTCCGTAGTGGATGAGCTCATTCTTTCTATTCTTCACTATGGTCTACCCGTCTTTCTTTGGGACAACCTGGACAGGGCTTACCCATGGACTAATGGAGATGGGATAGATATCAAGGAGTTTTATGACTTCCTTTTTTACAACTTCCTTGATATTGGGGTTAACTCGTCTTTGAGGTTGGACACATGGTTTGAACTCATCTTCCATGAGGATTTGTGAGTATAAAAGGACGAGTCAATTCCTTTAATGTCAGCAATAATCCAAGCGATCGCCCCTTTATGATTTCGAAGAACTTCGAGGAGTCTGGTCTTCTCGTCGGTGGATAATGCGGATGAGATGACCACTGGGAGTTGGTTGTTTTCCTAGAGCAAAGCGTACTCAAGGTGTTCAGGTAATTCCTTTAATTCGAGTTTGGGTGGTTCCACGCTTGATGGTTTTAGTTAATTTTTCGGGGCTTTCCATTCAAGTGGTTCCACCGACTCTGTCCTCGGGTAGAAAAAGACAGCGAGTGCTTTGTTAGAATCACCTCCTCTTCTTCTTCAGTCTATTTTCCGTCATGATTCACTGTGTTGACCCATTGTTCCTGGATCAGCTTAGCGGTGTGATCAGCGCAGTACCGGTAATTGTCACGAGAGTGGCTAGATTTCATAGATTTTCCGATGTTGAAAGTGATGGTTTTGCTTTTGACCCTTAAACTCAATTTTCCTTCATGTACGGCAATTACAGCCCTTGTTGTGGCGAGGAAGGGTCGTCCTAAAATGATCAGGAATAGCTCGTCTTCGTCCATCTCTAAGATTACGAAATCGACCGGGAAGATGAATTTGCCTACTTTTACCAATAGATTCTCGCAGACCCTGATGGGCTATTTGATGGATCGGTCTGCCAGCTGAATACTCATTTTGGTAGGTTTAAGTTTAGAAATCCCTAACTGTCAGAAGAAAGAATGTGGCATGAGGTTAATGCTTGCCCCTAAATCGGCCAGGACGTTCTTTACTGCCAGGGGTCTGATGAGACATGGCAGTGTGAAGCTATCTGGGTCTCCTTCTTTTTGGGGCAGACTCCTTTGAATAATAGCGGAACACTCCTCACTGAGTTTAATTAAAGAGGTCGCTTTCTCAAGTGTCTCCTTATGCGAAAGTAGATCTTTCAAAACTTTGGCTCCTTTAGGCATGTGAATCATAGCTTCAAGGAATGGCAGATTGATATGAATTTGCTTAAAGATTAAGAGAAGACGCTCATCCTCGTCGTCCTTCTTCTGTTTCTTTAATCTGGACAGGAAAGGTGGATTAGATATCTTGGAGGGTTGGTAAAGGATGGATGACCGGGGGGTGGGTTCTTGTGTAGTGCTTGGTTTAGCGCCCTTAAGCTTTTCATCTTTGGTTTCCCCTTCGGTGAAGCTGTCAGTTGCTGGTCATGGTGGAGCTGGAAAAGGTGGGTCTCGTTTGCTAATTCCTGATCTAGTTGTTATGACGAAAGTTGGTGCTTCAGATTCAGGAGTTTTGCTTTTGTTGATTGCTGAGAGAATTTGGGAGTATTGTTCACGCAATTCCTTACGGTGTTGGACAAGCATGTCTCCTATCCCTTTTGTGTGAAATTTCGTCTCGAGTATGAAGTTGGCGAGCTCGTCTTCAAACTTACTTCTAATAGTCCATTCGGGGCCATCCTCTCCCTTTTCCTTACGCTTGTTGTTCCCCCACGGTGAGGTATCATCGTTTTGATAGAATCTTAGAAGGAAGGATCATTGGAATTAATTTAATCATTGTATCTAACTTTTGTTTTACCATCAGCCGTTTAGCTATGTGCCCGAGTGTCCAACTTATAGTTCAGAACCTATTTAAAATTTTTATATGATTTTATATAATTCTTCTAAACAAATTTGAATACTTTGAATAAGGTGTGTTTGGGTGAACCCAAGACCGACCATACCAAACGTACCCGTCTTGACCCATCAAGTACATACCCATTTTACCATATGTATGGCTCTAATTATACACACCATAGTTGTTATGTATACAATAAAGAAGATTTCAACATACCTATTGTGTGATGCGTTTAGGTGAGGGGTAAGTTATTTTCTTTCATATGGATATGTACGATGTGTTTATGATGTGCATTACATGACTTAATATGTTTATATAGGCTTTAAATTTTGTACATCAGCCTTGATCTTTTCCCTTTGTGTTGTTAAATTGAGATATTTTGCTACCTAATTAGTGCAAAAACATATAGGCATGCTCCGCCTTATATTGGCAATGGGCCACTGAACTTAGTTATTTGTCAATCGCTTCTTGCATCATGTTTTATTAACTTTTTAAAAGCGCGTCTTAAACTCTTATATCTATCATAATCATAAAGAACAAAGTCGTCTCAGTCTTTTTATGGGTTACAAATAGCTTGATTGGTTTAATTTGTTTCAGATACCGCAAGTATCAAAAAGTAACGATTTTGATGTCGAAAACTAAAATTGTAAATGTTTTAACTTTTTAGGTCATGATGAAGCTTGCATTGGAACTACACTGACGAGAGGTGGAGTTGTTTTCGCTGCTGCATACAGGGCCCAACATATTGGTCGTAGGCATGGCGGTTATAGACTAGCGATTATGGACACTTTGGGGGTCACCATGGTTTGTTTCAAGTTAGGTAATTTGGATATTTATCGATCGATGGTGGAAGCAAAAGGTAATGTTAACTTATTTATTTTGTGTTATACAGTTGCAGGTATCACACATGTTGGGGGAGATTGATGAAAAAATATTCAGGAGGAACAGAATGAACAGAAGGTGAGTATCTTGATTTGTTTAAAGGTGTTGGATTCACTCGACTTGAGAAGACAAGGTTTAGCTTGCAACAGGTAAAAGTTGTTATCTTTAACATACAAATTACGTAACTTTTTCTTAAACCAATTGGCTCACTAATTCGTCCGAGATCATTCCGACCATTGAGCATCTGTGTAGCTATTGCATTCCTCAAGTCTGCATTTACGGCAACTTGCAATCTTAATGAGTTGATGATCTTAGATAGATGCAAGATAAGGCTAGCAGAATTATTAAGAGTAATATGAGATTCGCTTAGTTATCTTTTAGATTAATATCTAATAAATTGGAACATGACAAATTGTCAGTTTGTACAAGGTCTTTGTCTAAACAAACTATCATATCCCTGTGTACACATTAGAACTTTGCTTCATACAGAGTCTTTTAGGAGAATTTTCTAACTAAGAAATAACTTCTTAGGATCCAACATCATTACCCTCAATCCTAATATGGAACTTAAATCGAGATCTCACCATGTGTGTTCATTTTATCCCCAGGTTGATAAGTTCGCGGCGACATGCTTTTACGTACAGGTATCTACCAAACTTTGTTACACTTTAAACGTAGCCATTTCAGGTCATATGTTTTATGCGATGTTCGCGTACTTTTATTCACACTCGCTATATTCAACTCTATTTATAATTCATTTTTAGTCACCGTGCTAAAAATAGATCATGTGAACAAAATCCACCCGCCTCCAAAATTTAAGATTAGACTCTGATACATTATAAGGTACATGAATCTTCTGCATATGATGTTGCAAAGCAACTTTTTAGATTAATTATGCATGGATTGTTAGCAATGTGATTGTATTTATATATATACCATTTATCTGTTTATTATAGGGCGTTAACATTATACTTTGAAGTTACTTTGATAGCAGTGTCATTGTTAATGTTTCCTAGAATGTATTCTTAGTTTACGAACGCCACAGAATTAGTTTATACAAAAACTATGTTGTAGTCTTAAGGATTTAGTGTTGCTAGATCCACGAAGTATTCATTGGATTTCGTATGTTAATAGGAAGTCTGACTATACTAATAGTCTATGTGCAGGCAGTTTGCTCTGCACTTTTGGAGCACAAAACATTTGGAGCGCAACAATGGTGATAGCTAGGACATTGCGCTTTGAAACAGGAGGAAAAGTTGCACTACAACGATGATTTATTCAACATCAGCCAAGACATAACTAATGCAGAAGATGAAGTTTGGAATTTGCAGCGTGAACCAAAATGAAATTACTCTATCTATTGATATAGGTTAAATAGATTAATATCAGATGTTAATAGTTTACATACCAATTTTAGGACTATATTAAGTGTCACAAAACATAACATATGTCTCTCTCACTTAAATATGTTCTCACAATATTCATCCAGATTTTTTACATCAAAATTTTATACACTACATTTTCGTCTAACATAAACTAGCGTAAAAGCTTACGCTTCGCAGCAAAGCGCTGGTTAAAAACCTCATTAATAATTAACTTATAAGTATTTAACATTATTATTTATTAATATACTATATAATAAAACTTACATTAAATGACATATAAATCATTTCAGTGTTAATTACCAAAAGAGAGGTGATATGCACACCACATAAAGTGATGTGCACACCACAAAATCACATGTGTACTGCATATAGTATAACAACACACATACGTTTTTATGGAGCACACATCACTTTTTGTGGTGTGCATATCAACTCCCTTAACAAAAGGTTAGTTAGATGTGGTTGTTGAACACAATTTTTTTAAGAATTTCTCAAAAAAAATCTAAATCTTTCAAAATTATTTGTTTAACACTCTATTCCTCACTAAATTGTTTGACTTAAATCTATTCTTGAGGGGGAGCATTCAAAGCCAAATTTTTAATGTTTATGGATACAATATTTCAAGACTAATTTTATGTATCCAAGACATGTAGTGTCTGAGCATAACTTTTCAAGAAATTTTCAATGTCAATTCAAAATCATGTGCTCAACACTCACTCCATCCCTCAATATTACTATGGTGTCTTACAAATTTAAAAATGGTATCACCCAAATGTAATGTTCCGTAATGTCATGCTTCATATGTAAAAAAATTTCTCTCCGTAAACTTTTCATGAAATATATATTTTAATAATTTGGTATCCTAAATATCAAGAAATTTGATATTTATGATAAGGAAAGAAAATGTCATTAAAATATGTGATCATTTAATGGCTCAATTGCACCTCTTACCCCCATATGTGAAACACTTTCGATTATCGAAGAATATGCGAAGGGAGAGTATTTCTCAAAATAAAACTCTCAAAGTGTCAAACGTCTCAATAGATTTCACAAACACTTTGATTAATTTTCAAAAAGGTTTTATGGTTTCGATCTTATACCTAACAACTAACTATTTCATGACGATTATAAAGTCATAAGGTGGTTAAGGTTAGGTATTATCCATGATCCAACCAGAACCGAAGGGATCTACCCAGGGACATTTCAAAGCTAGATTATGTTGGATCCCACTTTGAATAGATCTTGAACCTTTAGCTTGCAAAGGGTTTATTACTTTAGATAAATCCAAAGCAACAATAATGAAATATTGATTGAACACTATTGATTATGCGGAAACTAATCAACAATGCTAAGAAGAATAGTAATAAGAAAACACAAAAGATCTTCTATCAAACTCACACTTTATATTATAACTTGAATCGTACTAGGTTACAATTTATGATTGCTAATTGATCTCTATTGGTCTATATCTATTGACTATGCCTAGGGTTCCTTTTATACATCAAGGAAACCCTAATGGGCTTACAAAAGGCGTGAGGAGATAATGCATATCTATTCCTAATTTAACTCATGCATATCTCCTAACAGCACTAACTATTATATGCTAGCAGCACTAACTTACTACTAACAGCACTAACTATACTAGCAGTACTAACAATGTACTGGCAGTACTAACTATACACTAACAGTACTAAAGACTTAGTCTATTTTCTTCAATCTTTCTCAGCAGCACTAAATCTTCACTAGCAGCACCAATGTTGAACCAGCAGCAGTAAGTTGTAAAGTCTTCTAAAACCCAACAATCCTCCCCTAAACATGATGTTTACTTGTCAACCTTCATGTTTCTTCATCTTGAGCTTCTTGAACACCAGGAGGATGTATCCAAACACTTTACAACCTTTTAAACTTCAACTTTGATTAGCTTCCAGTCTTTTCAGCAACACAGCAAAAATACCAACTAAGTTGGCTATGTAGTTTTTGGCAAACTACCAGCCATAAACGGATTTGATATTTCTTTACCAGTAGCCGTTTGCTCTGGAATAGCCAATGCTTCATTGCTATAACATGGTGCACTGATAACCATATAGTTTTTAGTAAACTACCAACTATCAACGGATTTGAGATGTCTTTACCAAGAGCCATTTGCTTTGGACTAGCCAACTCTTTACTGTGAAGCATGGTGAGTTGAGAACCATATAGTTTTTAGCAAACTATCAGCTGTAAACGGATTTGAGAAGTCTTTACCAAAAGCCGTTTGCTTCTGGACTAGCCAGTTCTTGATGTCTGTTAGACATGGTGAACTGATGACCATTTGTTGTGTGGTCAGAAAACCAACACTCAAAGATCCTTCTCACTCCCATCTTGGCCCCCAAACTCATCAATCTGTTTTTGAATAAATCTGAGCAGATCAAAAACAGCTTCACCTTCAGATTCAGCAGTCAATCTCAACTCCATCATCCTCTCAAGAGTTTCCCTTATAAGTGGATACCTTCTTTCTGCAAGCATGTGAATTTCAGTACCATCTTCTAATGCCAAGATATGAACTCCACAGTTTTCATAGAAAGTCCAACTCTTAATAATCCATTTCTCTTGATTCTTCCAAATATCATCATCTGCAGTTTCTTCAAACATAATCCTTAAGTCTCCCCAGAGAACTAAATCAATTCCTTCAGGAGTTGTTGTTGAAAATCTCTGCATCACTAAACTATGTAGCTCAATGAAGTCCAATCTATCAAATCTTGAAACCATTTCAGTGAAAGTCTTGATATATCTTGAACTTCCATTAGCTCTAAACACTCTTCTGTATTAGTCTGTGGGATCCAATCTTCTATTAGTATGAATAAAATGCAGACTCTAGTTAATAATTGGATACTCATGCCCAGTACTTCATAATCATTTCTTCTTCTTCATCAGGAACTATCCTTTAGTTAGCTCTTAGTTGTTCCTCTTCTTTCAAGATCAGAATTAGTCTTGCCTTTTAGACTCTTTCTAGGCTTTATCTTTCGTCTCTTACAGGACCCTTTTTCCTGATGTTCTCTTCATGTCCTTCCTTCTTAACTTCAACCTTAGTGCTTTCAGGAAACCACCCCCCCCCACTTCCTCTAACTATAACCAGATGCTTCTTGTTCATTGTATCAATCATTCTTTTCATCTATATCTTAGACCCAATGGCACATAAAATCTGCATTCTGTATCTTGTTCCTTGAAGTATAGGGGCATGTATCTCTTCAAATGTCTTTATTGTTCAACTGATTTATGTTTCTTTATTTAATGTATGTTTAAAGTTAGGTCATCATTAGGACTCCTCATTTGTGTTCTTGTTGGAGGGTTGTTTCTAACAGCAGCAAACTCTTTCTTTAGCAAGTAACTTCTTCTCCTTTTAAAGAATTTGCTAATCGATTTGACTTTCTTTCTATTAGTGTACATCTCTCTCTCTCTTCCATTTGCAGTCTAGCAGCTATCTCTTTATTGATCATCTTAACTTGAATTCATCATATAAACTTGCAATGTGTCCAGATGCTTGATCCTATCTCTGTCTTCCTCTCTTTCTATTCCATCTCTGCTTGCTCTTTTCATGTACCAGTTCTTGCTATTTATTAGCATCTTTAGCATCTGAGATAATCCAGATACACTTCTCTTGTCTTTCTTTACTGGTGGACTCCTTCAAGACCCTACCTTTGTATTTGGATCTCTTGTTGAAGCGGCTTCAATGTGAGGAATAGTTCTAGCAGGTCTTGAGAATCATCAACTTCTTTAATTGACACTCCTTTTTATTTAGCTTTTTCTTCCTCATCTTAATCACATGTTTGCACGCCCTGGTGATATTTATCATTAATATACTTGTTGGTGTAGAGGAGTTTAGTGTCAACAGCACTATTTCTGCCTAGCAGCATAATATATCTGGTCTAGCAGTACTGACTTCTGGTCTAGCAGTACTAACTAGTTCTTTAGCATTTCCTCCTTTATCACCACTGCCCTTGTCTTCAACAACTTTTGTATCATCAGTCAACTTAACCTCCTCAGTTCACCACTTTGCTTCCCCCTAATCCACAGGGGTCCTACTGTTTCCAGTTACTCAAATACAATGATCTTGATCATCAAAGACAGTAATGGTCATACAAAGTTGATTTAGGTTTGTACTGTTTCCTCCCCTGTTTGGAACAGGGGGACTACCTCTTCTAAATCTCTTCCTCACGAGATAGTCTAATCATACTCTTTAACCATGGCCCTATGGTGGGAGGATTGCTTGGCCTTGCACCTTATTTTCAACTTCTTGATTCTAGATTTCAATGCACTTGATCTCTGCTGCTGCGCATCCCTTATAGATTCATGGCAAGACCTTGTTGGTCAAGTTAGTACATAAAAACAGATAACTCCTATAGGTTCAGGGCGCCCTCAGCTCTGTCTGATAAGTGCCACTGATAAAAGGATATAATGGGTGGCTGACCTTAACCCTTCATTTCTTATTAGTTCCCTCTAAAGTGTCTCTAGAGTCTTGGGTAGTGGCATGGCTAGATGATGTTTCAGGGGGTTGGTCTCCTGTACTAAGTGTCCCTTAACAAGTTTGTTTATATTTTTGAAATTCACATGACCTAATCTCCTGTGCCACAATTTTGACTCATCTGTTATTGCATTTGCATATAAACAAGTTATACCTCCAGAAGGAACAATGTTCTTTAAATCCAAAATGTACACACCATTCTATCTAGGAGCTCTAAGTACAACTTGATTTTCATCAAGAAGCTTAAAGCTAGGAGATTGAATAAGGCATTCAGTGTCAGTAAAGAGGACACTATTTTTCTTGTCACACATTTGTGAGATAAAGAAAAGGTTAAACTTAAGTTCATCTACAAAATAGACATCATCAAACTCTAAATTAGCAGTTCTAATTTTACCTTTACCCGTTATTTTACCTCCTTTGGGATCACTTCCAAAAGCCATAAAGACTCCATTGTAATCTTCATAATCTAAAAGATAAGCTTTGTTGCCAGTCATATAGCTAGAGCAACCACTATCCACCACTGTATGATCTCGTAAACAGATCTCTGGATTGCCCTGCACAAAAAGTAAGAAAATTAGTATCTCTTAGGGACCCAAGTCACCACAGACTTGGATATCGCTTTTGGATCAACATACTCAAACATCTTGAGTATGAAAGATCCTTTTTCTTTGGACTCATGATCCATGTAATTTCCCTTAGGCCTCCACACCCACCTTGACTTCTTAAGATCATTATTCATCTTACCTTTACCAGTATTAACTACTGCTTTTGTCCCAACAGTAGTCATATTTTTAACCCCAGAAGTTTTAACATCTTGTTTTAAGTTTTTGGGTCTAAAAGTTAGTTTTGTGTAGTAAGACCTCTTGATTGGTGAATATGAGGCTCTTAGTCTTACATTGTCCATTCTTGGGTAAATTGGTCTAATAGAACTACCAGTTTGTGCTATTTTTGGGGCAAATGGCCTAGCAGTACTAATAGGCCTAGCAGTACTAACAGTATGTACTGCTCTTTTCCCATTTGTCGTAACAGGATTAACCAAGTCTGTCCAGGTTAGTACTCCTGATGGGAGAAAATTCCGTCTTGCTTGAGGGTATTTCAATTTATTTGAAAATCTTTGGTGATTTACCCTTTTAGCATTATCCCATACTAGTTTGACCACCCTTTGACCAGTATTGACCATAGTTTTCAGCTTAGGTTCTGGACTCTTTTTGGCATAAAAATCACAATCTTTGATCAAATGGTCAGTACTTTTACAGACAAAGCAAGCTTTTATTTTCTTAAATCCAATCCCTTCTTTCTGAGAAATTTGACCAATTTTATCAACTTGAGTTTTAACTGTTTGAGTCTCATTTGTCTTAACAGGACTAATTGTGTTTACTTCAGACACATCATCCTCATCATCTAAGTACCAATCCTCAATGATGACTTTGTCTTTGTTAATCTTTGGTTTAGGCACAACTGATTCATGGACTGACTTAGGTTTTTCTATGTTTACTTCATTTGTTTTACCTACAGTCTCACTAGTTTTAGATTTACTAGTATCAGTATTAAGCTCAGTTGTTTTTGACTTAATGATTTTCTTTCTAATGGCATATTCATCTAAACCTGCAAATGATATGTCAGCTCTTGGGGTTAGGAAGTTCCCTGTTATAGGAGGGGGAACAACATGATACCCATCTGCTTTGGAGAACCTATCATTTGCTGGTGTGATCTCTTCATCACTTGATCTGACCTCAAAAACACTCATACTAATCTCACTATCAGTTTCAGACTTGTTACTCATTTCATCCAATTGTGTGCCATATCCTAAACCATTTTTATCTTTAGCACTCATTTGACTGTTGAGTAATTTATTAAGACCCTTTGATGATTCTTCCCATTTTTCTATCTTAACTTTTAACTCATCTCTTTCCTTAACAACTTTTTCTAGTTCCATTTTAAGGTTGTTGATTTTTATTTCTCTGCACTTAAGCTCATAGTTTTGAAACTCATATTTTTCACCCCAAGCCAGTTCATTCTTTTCATGTCCAAGAATTCTAGATTCTAGAGATTCTAAGGCTAACTCATAACCCTGAATTTCTAGTCTGGCTCTGCTATGTTTTTCTCTTTCACTATCAAAGTTCTTTTGAAGAGTTTTAAAAGATTCAAGACATTGTTTAGAACAGTTTTGTACCTCATTGTCAGAAGAACTTGATGAGCTTGAGGAGGAGATAGCCATCAAAGCATAATTAATTGGTTCATCAAAATCATCGCTCTAGTCATAGCCTCCTAGACCATCTTGAGCTACCAGTGCTTGTGATGATGGTTCATTTGTTGTTGCATTCCTCTTGCCATTATCACCATAAGATCTTTTCCATTGGTTCCATCTTGATTTGCATTCCTTAGCAAAGTGCCCTTTCCTATGGCAGTTGTAACACTCAACTTGTAACTTATCAAAGGTAACAGGTTATTTTCCTTTGAAATCCAAGTTCCTTCTTGTCTTCTTGATGAATCTCTGCACCCTAACAGTTAACATGGCTACTTGCCATCTAATATCCAATTCTTCCAAGTCATCTTGATCAATCTGCTGTAAATCGTCATTATCAAGTGGAGGACTGGTTATTTGTTATGCAAAGAAAGAGCACACTACTTCATCAGCACCTAGAGTAGATGAAACCTGACTTGATGAATTAGTTCCTCTAGCAGTATTAACTCCAAAATTTCCACTGGTAGTACTAACTTCATAAAGGCTGCTAGTATTCTCAAAAGAAAGAAAAGCTAAGTTTTGAGAATTAGATGTGGAACTTAAAGACCTTTTCATCTCATCTCCATAGACCCTAAGGTTGTTGTAGAGATCATCAATATCAATCTGGTCTATGTCTGGCTTATTTCTCATGATTAAAGCAATTTGGCTCCATGAAGGAGGAAGACTTCTTAGAAACTTTTAATTGATATCTTCCCTTGATACTAGAGCAGCATGAACCTCCAATTGACTTATGAGTTTTTGGAACTTATCATAAGCCTTATCCAGACTTTCATTTGGTGCAGTGGTAAAGTTTTCAAACTGATGTTTTAAAACATTTCTCTACATCTTTTTAGATTCATCATTTCCTCTAAACCTTGATTTGATTACAGCCTAGCGAGATTTAGCATCTGGAACATTATGAAACTTAAGGAGATATTTATCAGGTATTGCTTACAGCAAGATACTCTTAACTCTTTCCTGATTCCTTTTGGCAGTTAGTTGTTTGGCAGTCTTAGGAGCAGGAGGACTAGATTGTTCTCCTGCTGGTGCAGCCTCTTCTTGGAGATCTCCATCGACAATTATATCCCATAGGTTATGATCTGTATGGCAGATATATTGTCGCATTCTCATGCTCCAAATATCATATTCTCCCTTTTTGATGATAGGGATTTTCATTGCTGTTATAGTTGGTGGAGGAGAGTCTTGTTCAGCCATCTTACTGGTTTAATTGTAAATCTTCTTCAAATAATGGAGTTCTTCTTATTCAGAGTTTCCACACAAGCTCTGATACCACTTGTTAGATCCCACTTTGAATAGATCTTGAACCTTTAACTTGCAAAGGGTTTATTACTTTAGATAAATCCAAAGTAACAATAATGAAACACTGATTGAACACTATTAAGTATACGGAAACTAATCAACAATGCTAAGAAGAACAGTATTAAGAAAACACAAAAGATCTTATATCAAACTCACACTTTATATTATAACTTGAATCATACTAGGTTACAAGTTATGATTGCTAATTGATCTCTATTGACTATGCCTAAGGTTCCTTTTATACACCAAGGAAACCCTAATGGGCTTACAAAACGCGTGAGGAGATAATGCATATCTATTCCTAATTTAACTCATGCATATCTCCTAACAGCACTAACTATTATATGCTAGCAGCACTAACTTACTACTAACAGCACTAACTACACTAGCAGTACTAACAATGTACTGGCAGTACTAACTATACACTAACAGTACTAAAGACTTAGTCTATTTTCTTCAATCTTTCTCAGCAGCACTAAATCTTCACTAGCAGCACCAATGTTGAACCAGCAGCAGTAAGTTGTAAAGTCTTCTAAAACCCAATAGATTAGAAGTCCTTAGGTATGATTTGGAGATGAATAAGAAAGGGTATAATGTTGTTTAAGGCATGAGCTAACACTAGCTTGCTTAACAACAATCATAAACCTTAACCATTTTGGTTGAAGTTAAATGATAAACTAAACATTTACTTGATGTTTGGAGACTACACATTCATTTCTGATCAGCTCATTTGTCATTTTGTAGAACCTTGAGTAGTATGATTCAAGTGATTCCGCATCCTTTGTTGTAAACTTTCCAAACGCCCAAAATAGGTTAATCTCAACATCATGTTTGTTGATATTCTTACCCTGCATCAATCTATCAATTGCTTTCCACGTCGCCTTTGCATTTGGACAAGCATCAACTGTGGAGTATATATCATTGTCAATCCTAGTGAGTATGTTTTCAATAAAGTCTGCTTCAGCATCTATCCTTTTTCTCTATTCCAACATGTTGATCCCAACTTAAGATCGATTCCTTAGCTTGTAAAGGTTAAGTTACTTTGGTTAAATCAAAACAACTATGGTAGAAACTTTGTAAATACTAAAGAGTATGCGGAATCTACTCCTTAATACTTAGAAGAATATTAATGAAACAGTAGTATGAACAATGATATTACTGAAAAGCTACAATATTATTATTATTAATAATACGAGTACTCTGTGTAGTACTAGGGTTTACAACCTTAAAGTTATATATCAAGAATATCTATGACTATTATGCATGCAACACCATAACCTAAGACCTCCATTTATACACTAAGGAGTCCTTTACAAGATAACTACAAATCTTCTATAATTCTAATCTTATACGTATCTTTCTAACTATATAAGATATACACTTGAATAAGTCATTACATATCACTTCACACGTCTTTATCACTTTAGCAGTCTTAATCTGCTTCTAGCAGTCTTAAGTCCTTCAGCAGTATTAAGTCCTTCAGCAGTCTTAAGTTAGTACTGGCAGTACTAACTTAGTCTAGCAGTACTAACTGGTTAGTACTGGCAGTTGTAACTTGAGCAGTATTAACTCTTAGCTTGGCAGTACTAAGTATGAAGACTTTTAATTCCTAACAATCTTCCCCTAAACTTGTGATTTACCTCCAAATCATCAAGTTTCTTGAATTAAAACTTTATTCTCTAAGAGGATTCTTTCAAACACTTCATCTTCTTGGTCTTTCAACCTGCATAAAAATCTTCCTAAGAAGTTCTTTGGACATTTTATTATCTTGTTTCACCAAGAGCTTTGCTACCAGCATCAATGTAAGAGTTCCCCTTAATAATGGATACTCCTTCTCTACCAACATGTAGATGTTTATTCCCTTCTTTGTAGACACATGATGCACTCCACATGAATCGCTTCCAAGTTAAATCATGAATATGCTTTTGAAGCTTCTATAACTCATCATCTGTATTTGGTTTAAATAATCTCTTCAACTCAACCCATATCTCTCTTTATTTGTCATATGTTGGTTGTGTTGAATTGAACCTCTCTTTAACTAGACTCCACAACATTACTAAGTCATCTCTGTTAAAGACTTTCAGCATATCATCAAAGAAATGATATACCTCAGTATGATTTCCATCTCTGATGATCTTCCAGTACTTCCTAGTGCCTCCAGTGTAATTCTCCTAGTCAATTATTAGATATTTACTTTGTAAGGCTTCAACATTCATCCCTTGCTCAGGAACTATTATCATTATTTATTGTATCTCTTCTTGTGACAGTTCATCACCTTTTTTATCTCTTGGTTCTTCAGCTAGTTCTGAGCTTTCACCAGTTTGTTTCCTCTTAGAACTTTCTTGATTAAGTTCTTCTTCTGCATCCCTCTTTGAACTTTTAGTTGCTAACTCAGGAACTGCTCTGATGACTTCACTCTCCAATGGAACAAAAGTTTTTACCCTCTTCTTTATTTTTTCAAACAAAGTCTTGATCTCATCAAAAGAATAACCTCTCAACTGCTGTAGTGTATGAGTTCCCATGTGTTTGATATAATTGGACATATAAGTCCTTTTTTGAGCCTGTATGGGTGGCTTGTTCCTTCTTTCTTCAGCTCTTTGTTGGGAAAAATATCTCTTTCTTTGATTAATAAGCTCTACAAGCATTCTTGCTTATTCAGCTTCTATGTACTTTTCTCTTTCCTCAACTTGAAACCTCTGTGCTAACTCTTCATTAGCTTCAACTCTAGCTTGTATATCATCCCATTCTTCAACATTAAAAGGGCTAGTTGATTCATGTACCCTGGCAATCCTTTGCCTCTCTTCTTTATCAAGTTCAGCTTGCAATCTCATAGCTGCTTCATAACCAAGTCTTTCTTGTTCTTGCTGCAACTTTGTCTTGGTTTGAACAGTCTTAGATTCATCCATTTTAGCTTTACCCTTGTCTTTGGCTACATCAACACTAGCAGTAGTAACTGCTACACCAGCAATAGAAACTGGCTCAGCAGTACTAACATTTTCTTTAGCAGTAGAAACTTCTTTAGCAGCATTAAAGTCAAAATTAAACTCTGTATCATGCCTATGCCTCCCCTGAATCTCTGCATCATGTTGTACCAAAGAAATATTAGGATTTTGATCAATTTCAGCTATCTTCCTCCCTTGTTTCGAAGAATCCTCTAAATTTGCTTCATCGTCATATACAACTATTCTGGCCTTTCTTCTAGCTTGGCTAAACTTAACAGTTTTCTCTAACTGTTTCACCTTCCTGATAAGTTTAGTATAAGCATCACCATAGATTTGATTTGTTTGCTTCAAGTCTGTCTCCAAGCTCTCCACTTTGTTTAACAATGTTGTACACAATACCATCAATTCTTGTAGTTTCATACTGCCCTCATCACTTCCAAGTGTGTTAACTCTTGGGATAGGTGAATCTTGAGGCATGGTAGGGGTCTTATCAATGTTACCACTGCCCTGTCCTGCCTTTAATCCAGTGACAGTAGTGGTAGCCCCTCCATATCTGACATCCATACCTATAGAAGCAGCCTCATCTGCTATAGGGGTCTGAGTAGGAGATCTGGGTTGAGGAACCACATATTCATGTCTGGTTGTTTTCCTAGAGGTTGGTGAAATTGGTGGTTGTGAGGTTGATGGAGCATTGGTGGGTGTGTGATGGGACTCAACTGGGTGTGTTGATCCTTCACCCTAAACAACTAGACCCTGAATAATCATTGTTGGAAACAATGGAATGTCTACCCTAGTATAACCCTTAGAAGCCCTCTTCATATTGCTAAAAAGTTTTTAAGTGTGGATAGGAGCAATATAAATTCTTGTGTGAGGTTTAAGCACTCTCTTGTGCTTGTTCAAAAATACTTGAATAAATCTTGGATACATTAAAAATTTGTGTTTACTATCCAAGTTTTTCACCATACCATCCAAAATCAATTTAGAAAAATTAAATTTTCTATTGGTGGCCAAGCAAATAATAGTAGTTGCTATATTGCTACTGAATTATTCCCGAGAGGTTTTCTTAGGACATACACAATGTAGGATGGTATGAATGAGAAATCTCAATTGAGGGGAAAAGTGTCCTTTTTGAAAGGCCAGTTTGTCAAAAGTTGACACATACCCCATTAAGGAAAGTTGTTAAAGATTTCAGTAGTAGGCAAAGAACTAATACCATCAGAATCTGCTAATTGGAGATGCCTTCTAACAGATGCCTCAGTAACAATTTTAACTTTGCCATATATTGTAGCAATTAATTCTATTTCTTTATTATCAAGTGTTTTGGCAGTAGTAGTGTTCCAAAACTATTGGATGAGTGAAACATAGATAGTGGGATTTTCTGTAAGAGCATACCTTATGTGACTAGCATTGAGAAAATCCACTATTTGGTAAAATCCTTCACTTCCCTCTGGTTTCTTTAAATAGGAGACCATGTTGTGTGTGTCATAGAATTCCAAATTCGCCATTGTTGATTGAGAAAAGTTCGATTAGAGTTTTAGGTTATGACCGTTTGTGAGAGTATATATGTTTGGCAAAGGCAATTGAGATTATATAGATAACACTTAAGGTTTTGATTGGACCGACTGAATTTATCTTGAAGAAATCTTGTGATGTAAAGAAAGATTATGAATTATCCATAATGAAGGTAACCTATAAGCGAAGTATTTGGCAAAAATATCTCAACGGCCATATTTAATTAAGAAAAATTGTTATTCTCCAAACAGCATTAACGGTAGCCAACAGTACTAAGTTTAGCCTAACGGTACTAAGTAATGCCCAGCAGTACTAAGTTTAGCCTAACAGTACTAAGTAATGCCCAGCAGTACTAAGTAATGCCCAACAGCATTAACTTTTGAGAAACCAGTTTTAACCTCAATTTCATTCCAAAAAGCATTTCCATCATCAATTTGGATTCTCACAAGCTCTCTTTCTGTTTTTATTCTTACTTTATCTCTCAATTCTTTTTTTCACTAAATCACTCTGTCTGTTTTTGTATCACACGTCTCTCTTTCTGTTTTTGAACTCACTACATCTCTCTTTCCTTTTTGCTTACAATTCTCTCTGTCTGTTTTTGCTTTCTCTTAATTCTTTTAAGCTCACTTTTTCTCTCTATTTGTTTTTTCTTTCTCTCAATGCTCATAGTATTAATTATAATAGCAGTACTAATTATACTTACCAGTAGTAAGTTAGGCTAACAGCACTAACTTGAATTCCATTATTAGCTGCTGTTCCATTCCATTTTAAGCATTATTTGTGCAAAATCTGCTGCATATTAACACAATTAACCTCTCCACAATTAATACTTCAGAGGTTAAGCATTCTAATACTTGAAATCAGATATTGAAATCTGCCAACATCAAATGCTTTTGTAAGCAAATTTGCAACATTCTGATCTGTGTGAATCGTGATCATCTGAATAAGCTTCTTCTCATTAGAATCTTTGATAAAATGATGTCTAATCTCAATGTGCTTAGTCTTTAAGTGAAACACTGGATTCTTAACTATGCAGATGGTGCTTTCATTGTCAATGAAAATCTTGGTATTTATGAAATTGTATCTATAATCCAGCATTTGATTTTGAATCCCAATACCCCTTTCCCACAATTAAAAAACATACCATACAACACACACCCTCAAATCAAATACACCCTTATACAATACATCACCCACTCCTCCCAACCACAAATCAAAATACTAATCTAATTCAATATAAATAAAATCAATCCATCCCACCAATCAACTCCAATTCCCCCACATAATATTAAAACCACTACACACAATCCCCTCCACTTACCATACCTAAACCTCAAACCCACCCCATTATATACCAACTCAACCCATACCAAACTTAATACAAACCTACAATCCCCTCAAAAACTCATCCCTATATCCCAAACTTATACCCAATTCAAATCCCCTCACCCCCCCAAACAAACCTCAATCCTTCATAACCACCCACATCTCCACTATAAAACAAAACGATAGATATATATCACCACAACATCTTCTTCACCTCTCTAACACACACCAACACCATCAACACTCCGCCCTATTCAACCCTTTTACACTCTCGGCGCTCGTAAATATATTACTCAAACACCCCAATCCCACCCCACACAACAACAACCATACACACACCAATATATTCCATCAATACAAAAACCAACAACAAACACATATACCCTTACTCCAAATAATAAATATATCTCCCCAATAACTTCTCTTTCACTTCATTATCCACCCTTTCCCACACATATAACAACACCTAAAATAATAACAAACAAACCTAACAAACACCTACTTACATCAACTAACTCCACACCAAAATCACAAAAAATTACAACTAAACAAAAAATCTATAACCACCATAAACCCACCCATTACTCACACTACTCAAAAACCATCACATTTATAATCATAATAACAAAATCCTTTTAAACCAACACCCCAATTATCTTAACAATTAAAAAAACCCATTATTATTCCCTCAACCCATCCACAACCAACAATAAACCCCAACCCTCCACAACACTACCAAATTACAACAACACATTCAAATAATTCTTCAATTTACATACCATCCAACAATCAACAAACAATCACCCATCCTCACTCAAACCACAACTACCACAAAAACCACATATACCCCCCAATATCTCCTCCCAATACATAAAAAAACCCAAAACCACAAACCCTCTTATACAATAACCATAAACACCCAAATCGCAACCCTTTTCAAAAATTTCATTTCTAAACTCCCCCATACCAACACCACTTATAAACTATTACCCACACCCCATATCAACTACCCATCAACCACTCCACCCAATACTCACCATAAACCATCAAGTTGCTTACCTATTATTTAAACCAAATTCAATTCACCCCCTCCGCAAAATCCACATTATAACACTATCTTATTCTTTTACCCTACCTCAACAGCACTAATCAACCTTTTCAATTGTAATTCTTTGTCATTATCTTGTTTTGTACAACCATAAGACCATCACCACTCACATAGATCAATATATCAAGTGAATGATCTTTATGGATTCTTGTATTTGGAGTAGAAGGAACTGAATATGTGGTAGTAATGTTGCTTATATCCACTTCTGCTTCATCACCAAAGAAATCAGCATGTGTGGCTTCAAGTGTAGCATTGTTTGTATTACCATTTGTACTGGCAGTATTAATACTTTGCCCAACAGTATTAACACCTTGAGTACTGTTTTCAGGCCTCTCTTGATCATCAATTCCATTTCCTTTACTTACGCCTTCATCATCTTTATTTCCAGCATCACCAGAAGGTTGAGGTTCATCATTACTAGCATTCTTTGAAGAAGAATAAAATAGTGAACTCTCTTTCCATAGTGGCATCAAAATGAAGTCTTGGCTAGATCCTATATCCTTGCTAAAATGACCTACACCAATACTTTCTTTTGTACCTACAGAATCATTAGAGTTTGTACCTGCAACAACTGGCACATAATTCATTGATTTTGTTAGAACATCAATATCAAACAGCCACTTTGGTCCATCACCTGCAATAATAGGCTTATCCTCCAAGAACCTAATATGTAATTTTTTTTCTACTTTCCTAGTTCTAATGTTGTATACTCTAAAAGCTTTACTGTTCATTGAGTATCCAACAAAGAATCCTTCATCAGACTTTCCATCAAACTTGCCTAAATAATCTAAGGTATTAAGAATGGTAACATGACACCCAAATGGTCTCATGAAGCTTAAAGCAGGTGTTCTACTTCTAAATAGTTCATAAGAGGTCTTGTTATGAGGCTTAACTACTAATACCTTATTCTTCATATAGCAAGCAATATTAACTACTTCAGCCCAAAATGTAGTAGGTAACTTAGAGTCAGCCAACATGGTTCTAGCAGCCTCAATTAGTGTCCTATTTCTCCTCTTAGCAACACCATTTTGCTGAGGAGTTCTAGCTACACTAAATTCCTTCTTAATGCCTTCCTTTTCATAAAACTCACTCATAACTCTATTTTTGAAGTCTGTTCCATTGTTACATCTGATAATTTTTACTTTCTTATCAACTAGATTTTCTATCTCAGTTATAAAGCTCTTAAGAATGCCACTAGTCTCATCCCTAGTTGCTAAAAAGAAAATCCAAGTAAAACTGCTATAATCATTCGTGACAACTAGACAATATTTCTTATTCATTAAGCTGCTCACAAAAGTTGGTCTAAACAAGTCCATATGCAGCATGAATAAAGGCTGAGTAATAGAGTTCTGAATCTTGTACTTACAAAAGGCTTTGTGTTGCTTTCCCTTAAGGCAAGCAACACAGGTTTGGTCATTTTCAAAATGTTTTGTAAGTAAACCTCTCACAAGATTTTCCTTAACAAGTTTAAAAATAGTTTTAAAATTTACATGACCTAGCCTCCTATGCCATAGCATTGATTCATCAAGTGTGGCCTTTGCAACAAGACAAGTTAAACTCTCTTTAGGAAAAATATTCTTCATATCAAAACTGTACATATTGTTCTTTCTAGGAACTTTAAGTAAAACCTGACTCTCATCAGCGAACTTAAAGTCAGGAGACAGAACAAAACATCCAGTGTCAGTTAAAAGAACACTGTTCTTTTTTTCACACGTCTATGAAACACTAAAAAGGTTAAACTATAACTCCTTGACAAAATAAACATCCTCAAAATCAAGCTTACCAGTTTTAAGAGTCCATTTATCAGTAATTTTCCCTCCTTTAGCTCCTCCCCCAAAGGTAACATATCCTCCATCAAATTCCTTAAAGTCTGAGAGATATGACATGTTTCATGTCATGTGCCTTGAGCATCCACTGTCAACATAGCCTTGATCTTCTTTTTGTGGATGACCCTGCACATAAAAATAAGGAAATTAGTTTTCTTTGGGGACCCAAGCCATCACTGACTTAAGTCTGCCTCGTGCATCAACATAATTAATTCTTTTCAAAGTAATTGATGCACTATTAAGTTCGGTAGGTCTCCAAACCCAACATGCTGAGGCCTTAACAGTATTAACCTGATTTTCCCTAACAGCATTACTACTGCTGAATTTGGCCTAGTAGTATTAACTGTTTTTGGCCTAGCAGTATAAAATTTTCCCTTAGCAGTATTAACTTTTTGGCTAAAATTTTTGTTAGTTAGTGCTGTTCTTATTTGATAGGGCCTGTTTATAGTTGATTTTGCTGATTTATAAAAACATGACATTGGTCTAGTACTATAAACTGTAGTTTTGGGATGAGCAGTATTAATAGGCCTAGCAGTATTAAGTGATCTTAGGCTAGTTTTAATTAAAACTGCTCTTGGAATCATGTTCCTGTGAGCACTAGGGTGAGACTTTTTAGTAGTATAATTGTAATTCACCCTTATATAATTATTCCCAAATACCACCCTTTCCCTTTGAAGGTAATTGCAGTCAGCCTGCACATGGTCAAAACTTCCACAAACAAAACAAGCTTTATTATACATCACATAGTCACTTCTTAGTTGTTGGGACTTCTGATTATTCCAGTTTCTTTGATTTCCCCTAGGACCTTGTGACCTGCACATTTCAGCATACTTAACTGGTTTCATAACTGGTTTTTCATATTGTTTAGGTCTAACAAATTCTATCTTAGCAACAGTAGGAAAAACAGTTTTCTTCTCTAACTTATCATTTGACACCAACTCCTTAACCAATGGGGCATCAAGAGATTCCCTAACCTCATTAGAAATATCTTTACTAATACTCTTACTAGTCTTAGGTCCACAGGCTTTAAACTTATGCTGTTGGAACTCCTCTAGACCAGAGTTGGACAAATCAAGGTTTGGGGGTGAAAATAACCCTGTAGGGGGGGTGGAACAACATTATAGCTTACAAACCCCACACCCTTTCTACTTTTATCAGTTATCTGACTCCTAATTAATTTGTTTAGACTCTTAGAAGCATTATCAAATTTTTCAATTTTAAGTTGATTGCTTTCTTTTTCTTGTTTAAGCTTTTCTAACTCACTTTTAAGCATACTAATTTCTGAGTCTTTATATGAGATATCTCTTTTTAGAACAACAAGTTGCTCACAAAAAATAACCTCGTTCTTTTTGTAAAAGACAAGTTGCTCTTCTACAGATGCCAATCCTCTTTTATAAGTAGCTAGATTAAACTCAGATTTGTTAAGCTCTATTCTTAAATCAAGTTGAGTTTTAAGACTTTCAAAGCTTTTTAGACAGGTGTTAGAACAAGTTTGGTCATTATATACCTCAGAGTCTAAGAAAGCCATAAGAGCTATGTTTGTAGAGACTTCATCATTTGCCATATAGCTCCAGTCAAATCAACTTCCATCAATAGCCACCATATCTTTAGAAGAAGTTTCTTCCAAATTTATAGTCCTTCTAAAGCTGTCTTGATTCCTGTTCTTTCTATCCTGATTCCTAGGTCCTCTGCACTCCCTTGCAAAATGTCCCATTTTGTGGCAGTTGAAACATTCTACCTTGGACTTGTCATATCCAACTGTATCACTCCCATTGATAGTGATCTTTCAACCAGTTTTCTAGAAAAACCTTCTTGTCCTCATGTTCAGCAATGCTAACCGCCACTTTAAATCCATCTCTTCTAAGTCATCTTCATGGATTTGTTCAAGGTCCTCATGTACAAGTTGAGACCCATTTGGTTGTTTGGCCAAAAATGCATAAACATTGGCATCACTTAAGTTAGCAGTACTAACTTGAGTACTAGCAGTGCTAACTTGAGTGCTAACAAGGCTGACTTGAGTGTTAGCAGTACTAATTCTATAAGCAGTATTAACTTCATTAGTACTGCTAGGAGATAACACAAAAGCCATGTTCTAAGAACTTGAGCTTGAGTTTAAGCTTTCAGTTCTTTTAACCTCTTGTTCAACAATCTTGAAATTGTTGTAGAGATCATCAAAGCTCATTGTTTCTAGATCAGGTTTATTCCTCCAGACCATAACATGAGTATTCCACTTAGAAAGCAGACTTCTCAAAAATTTCAAATTGAGATCTTCTTGTGAAATATTTTCACCCAAGATAGCCAGCTGACTTACAATCTTCTGACGTCTGTTAAAAATAGAGTCAAGAGACTCTGTGCTTGGAGCACTAAAGTTCTCATACATTTGCTTTAGAAGAGTCTTCTGTGTCTTCTTTATGGCTTCATTACCACCAAATCTTATTTGTATAGCAGCAAACAAGGTCTTAGCATCCTTGTACTGATTAAATGTCATTAGATGTTCATTAGGAAGTGCCATCAGTAACATGCTTCTTGCCTTCACATCATTCTTCTTTTGAACCTTTTCTACAGTAGTTACAGAACCTGGTATTAGAGTGGTTGAGGAACCATCAGCATTTGTTATTGTTTGTGCTGCTGGTTTAAATGAGTTTCCATTCTCTATGACATCCCATAAAGCATAGTCTTATACTTGAAAGTATTGCTCAATCCTTAGCCTTCACATATCATATTCACCCTGTTTGAGAATGGGAAACTTTGCAGTAGTGGTGGTTTGACCAGTTTCTAGATCCATCTCTTCCTTGTAAGTAAAGAGTTCTTCCTGTTAGTTTCTTCTAGATTAAAGTTTCAGAACACAGGCTTTGATACTACTTGTTGATCCCAACTTAATATCGATTCCTTAGCTTGTAAAGGTTAAGTTACTTTGGATAAATCCAAAACAACTATGGTAGAAACTTTGTGAATACTAAAGAGTATGCGGAATCTACTCCTTAATACTTAGAAGAATATTAATGAAACAGTAAACTGTATGAACAATGATATTACTGAAAAGCTCTAATATTATTATTATCAATAATACGAGTACTCTGTGTAGTACTAGGGTTTACAACCTTGAAGCTATATATCAAGAATGTCTATGACTATTGTGCATGCAACACCATAACCTAGGACCTCCTTGTATACACTAAGGAGTCCTTTACAAGATAACTATAAATCTTCTATAATTCTAATCTTATACATATCTTTCTAACTATATAAGACATACACTTGAATAAGTCAATACATATCACTTCACACTTCTTTATCACTTTAGCAGTCTTAATCTTCTTCTAGCAGTCTTAAGTCCTTCAGCAGTATTAAGTCCTTCAACATTCTTAAGTTAGTACTGGCAGTACTAACTTACTTTAGTAGTACTAACTGGTTAGTACTGGAAGTTGTAACTTGAGCAGTATTAACTCTTGGCTTGTCAGTACTAAGTATGAAGACTTTTAATTCCCAACACAACACTTTCATATGTCTCTAGTTCACTTATTGCTATTTGAAGTGGGGTGGACTCAGTTACAGGTATAGAAGGATCTGTGATTACCTAGTATTTATAAGGTCCGTGATCAATGATATGAATAATTTGTTTGTGGTTTGGTTGTGTGGCAATGTATCTCTTGATTGGAGATTTCCACTAAACATAACTACTAGGAGCAAGCATTGGTGGATGATCCTTAGAACCAGCATCCATGATGGCGTTATGCATAGCATTTGTAGTCATTGTGATGGTTAATGGGAAATGAAGAGGGATCTTAAGACAATAAAGGATTTTGGTGTTTCAATGATTTGTTTGAAGACCATGGTGATAAATTTCGTAAGGGATTATGAAGTTTTCTTCCGAACTTGCTTGCGAATTTGCTTGCGAATTTTCTTACGAACTTTGCTTACGAATTTCAATCCTAAAAGGACGGGCTACTACCTTGCGAATTCTTACCTTTTTAATTTTAAGTTTCAAAATTCAAAAGTTGTGAATTTTACCCTTGTGAATTTCAAGTTCTGAAATTTAAAGGATGCAAATTTTAATTTTTGAAATTTATAAGTTGCGAATTTTACCCTTACGAATTTTAAGTACTAAAATTCAAAAGTTGTGAATTCAGTTCCTAAACGCCCGCTCCACTAGACTTGTAAAACCTTGTACTACCTTGCGAATTTCAAAAAGAAACTTGCCAATTTCAAAAACAAGTTTGAAACTTAAACACTAAAATCAGCCAAAAACTTAAATTTTGATGTTTTTTGCTTGTCTGCTAGATCTTTACTAAGACACATAAAACATCATAAAATGACTACTTTTATGAATTTATCCTTAAAACCTCAAGTTTTAGAAAAAAAGAACTTGGTTGTACTTTTCACACTAAAAGGATAAAAACACACGTACTGATTACGTTTTTGAACAAGAATGACTCCTAGATCATCCTTTGGCTATTGATACCACTGTTAGGACCTGTTACCAGCTCATTTCACTTAACCATAAATAGAAATAAAGAAGAAAAGTAGGAAGAGAAGGACAGTAGTAGTGGAGGTAAAACTCGCAAGAAAAGTAGAGAGAAGAAAGAGAGGTTGATTTAATTAAACACTCTCATACACACCCTGTTTTTACATGAGGAGAGGGGTATTTATACTCTAAGGGCTCTTGGGTCAGCTAAGGATTGTTTGGTTGGGCTGAGCTCAGCTTTGGTTCGGCTTTTGGCCACAATGTATACAATATTAGATTAAAACCCGAGTCTGAGTTCCCGTCTAGCCGATTACATTATTACAAAGCTCCTATTACGTAAATACCGACACTTTCTATTAATGACCGACGCTTTTGCTGTTGACTTATTATTTCTAAGGTTAACAATGGGTGATAATAAGTTTTTGGAGGACAAAAATAAGGATATGTATGACGATAATCATGTTGTTACTACAAAAAGTCAAGTTATGACGGAAAGATATTCATACATGAAAGAAGACGTAGTTGATGTTACAGATAAAATCACATGCGATCTTGTTTGCATGGTAAAATTACATATAATTTTTTAGAAATCACATTTGATTATATTATAAATAAAATGGTTTTTTCATAAGCAATTATATTATACTTTTTTAGCCCGTGTTTTGTCTATACCTTTATGAGTATTATAGTATTAATTTTTTATAAAAAGTTAACAGTATTTATATACTAGTTTGTTTCACGTTTCTAAGCCTCTTAGTCTACAATTATGTGCTTAGTTGATATAAAAAATTACAAATCCGGGTTGTTGATATTATATTATATTAAAATCAAATAATACAATTATAATAAAAAAACGTGAAAGTAACATTTGATTATGATATAATATCAAATTATATTATCATATTATTTATGATTATCAAAGAATATTTGATTATAATATTTCACAAATGCAATCTTTTTAGTTAATACTATTTTATATAATTGTTTGTTTAACATATCTAAGCCTCTTGGTTGACAATTATGTGACTCTACCTAAAATTTTAGTTAAGTTGTTATTGCGATCACATAATATTTCATGTCACCCATTACTCTTTTATAAAATAGCAAAAAAACGACAGCGTTTTGGTGGTTTCAAAATGACGTCGTCTAGGAATTGGGCCAGGCCGGGCAACACAGTACCTGGACAAAACGACGCCATTTAGGGATAAAACACAATTGTTTTGGAATGGTCGGTGGAGTTTAAAAAATTACTAAACCAAACGACGTCGTTTTGCTAGCTCAAAAAGGGGGTATATAGAGGCCATAGAAAGAGTGTCAGACATTACGTAAAAAAATAACATGTGCGCCTAGAATCAAATATCAACACACACACACATAAAGTGTTGGATTTGTAAATTTAAGTGATACATTTATATTTTTTTAGTCGCTAATTATAGATTTGTCAAATCACTTAACAAATGAGCAAAAAAAGTCTAGAGAGAGAAAGTGGGTTGTAGCACTTAGAGAGAGAAAGGAAGAGAAAATATATTATGTGAAAGAACCAAATGAACAACCAACCCTCTCCAAGGTATGGAGAGGGTTATTTATACCATGGCATGGCCGGTCAACATAAGGATGTCTTATGTTGACCCGGTTAGCTTGGTAAGTTTCCAAATATTACCTTACGAGCTATTCTATGATATATTAGTAGTGACCAAGTCTTTTCTCGATTTCTAACAATCTCCCCCTAAGGGAGGTCATTCTAATTTACAAAAAAAACTAAAGCTCTACATTATATGAATGTCTTCAATCTTTGCTCGTAGTCTTGTTTTCTTGATCTTTATCTTGTGAATCTTGATGTAGTAATCTTTAGACTTTTCAGCTTTAGCTTGTCTCTTTAACTTGACTTGTATGTGATCTTGAGCTTCTTGAGATCATTAACCAAGCATAATCTCTTTTCACTGTATTGTAATCTTTGCCTTCTTGTGATCATGTGACTTTTGGGCCGACATGCTCATACTATTCTTGATTTTGAAAGCTTGTGTAACCATCTTTCTTGAAGTTCTTTAACTTTAACACTTCGGCACTTCATGAAAGACGTGTGGTATCATAGTAGATGAAATTGATTGAAATTCTTTAACTTTAATACTTCGTCACTTCAAAAAAGACGTACGGTATCAGAGTAGCAAAAGTCTTGAAACATGTACTTAAGATTTCATGATGTCTTTACATACGTCGGTCGAGTATGAGTATGTGGCTTTGATTTTGACTTATCATCAGTTATCTGCTGCCGCCGTCAGGAAATCTGCATGAATGGGTTAGTGATAAACAACATATATGAACAAAAGTGGCTTTGTCACTTCGTTGAATACGGTTGTAATAACCACGGTTCCCTATTAATCAGTATAAATACTGCCTGTGATCAGGTAGAATTCCGAAAAATCTCCTTGACAGGGTTTCGCAGCTACACTAGCCATTCTTATTACCAGAGCGTCTCAAAGCAGACAACACGGTAAGACTGAACTGGTAAGTTACTATCTTCCTGATTAAGTCGTCAATTCATGTTCAGCATTCCTATGTCCATATACCCCTGTGAGGCTTCCCATGGACATAAGATTGAAAATTAATTTAGGAAAATCAGTCGGTGTATTAAGATGAAAACGGTTTTTATAACACACCAACAGTTTTATCTTTTTCAAAATTCATCTGTCAATTCATAAGCTGGACCGAATCGATATCCAGTATCACAAGTTCGATCCGTGTAGGATCTCACAAGTTACCTACCGCAAAGCTTGTTTGATGTTGATTTGGAAGGATTTCCATCGTCACTACTTTTTAGACATCACTCTGATGTTCTGGAAAAATTACAAGGATAATACGTAAGACTTTATATTTCTTGTTTTCACATTATGTGAATTAGCAAGAATATTTTGGATAGTGTCCTAATCAGATTTATGGCTGATCTCTTTTATGGCTCTAGACTCGATAGTGCACTTTGGTTTTAGTAATCGAAGGCTGGAGCAGACTGCCACCTTTTCAATACCAACTAACTCGGAGTGAGAAAGTCGATAGAAATATGTTTAATCTCCGTGAGAAATGAAACAAGAGTCTTTTGAGAGACATTTAGTGGCTGGGAAGGGTTGTGCATTGCATCACGGGGTCTATGATGACTATCTTCAATACTAGACAACAGCTTAGTGTTTCTGATAGCATATGTATTGACTCGGTTTCTGCCTAAGTGTAAGGAGGGCTTTTTTTCTTTTCACCCTTTATCTTTACATTTCTTGTTAATTCTTCAACCCCTTCAATGCTTACCAAGACTTCATCACTAACACCTTGTTGGGTTTGTTCTAGTGTCAGCTTTGTCTTAGTCTGCATTTTTCTATTTTCTCACTTTACTCCTTTTTTCATCATACCTAAGGACTTCTATTCTATCTAATGGAATGCCCCTGGGTAGATGCCTTTGGTTCTGGCTGGATTATGGGAACGAATACCTAATCTTAACCACCTTATAACTCCAATTAATTACAAACATGGTCGGTCTTTTGGTATTGTTCTCAGCCTTAAAACCATTTGAAATGCCCCCCCTTAACACGTGCACTGATATTTGAAAATGTTTAGCACATGAAGGGTGAAGCTTGCACTTGAGTCCTTAACATCACATCTTTAGCCATATATTTTAATCATGTTTTCTCCCCTTATTAAAAATATTAAATCTCTTGATATTTTGGATATCAATTGATTCAAATATTAATGCTTTCAGGGAAAAAATGGTCCAATTATTAACAAGCTGTATTAGGAACATTTTAATGCTCCCTCTCATTTTATGATGGTATTATATATAGATAGTGTTGAGTACGTTAATTTGAAAAAATTTAAATTTATTAAAAAATTATAGAAAAATCGTACTAAAACACTATTTATATTGCCTACTATTATAAGTCTAATACTACATATTCACAATATTCATAAGATAAGATTTTGAGATAGGACCTGATGATTATACGGTACGCATCATCAGTTTGTAGTCCTTCTCTAGTTCCCGAGCACCAACCAATCTTTCAAGATTCCGAATGGTCCTTCTTTCACACATCTGCTTATCAATGGCGTCATCAGTTTGTACCCTTATCAATCAGCTCGACCATAAGCTGTGACCTCTTTCTATCAATGGCCGTCCAATTTCTCCTTGACATCTCATCGTTGTATTCCAAACGAAAATCGAGTACTCTGTGATGAATCTCATCCCGAACTTTCTTGAGTGTCCCGTCTAAGAACTTGTATAGCTCATCAGCCCACATCACTCTTTGTTGTTTGGCCAGATCTTCATAGATTACCCCTGGTGGTTTGTGAGATGGAGTGTAGAGTTCTTTGAATTCTATCTCTAGAAAGGTCTGTTGAGGTGGAGTGATGTTAAGCTTCTTCTGGTAACTCAATACACCAAGATGTAAATCCTTGACACGTTTCTTGATGACGAGACTTCTTGTGAACATTCAAAGAGCCACAATAAAGTCAACAATATCGCTATCGTTGAGATGGAATAGCTTGTGTTGAACAGCAAAAAGCAGCATGTCTTCAATGTCATTCAAGTGTAGATCCACGAAGTCACCTTCTTTAAACTTGTATAACTGTCGATCATCTCTTTTCACCACAATCTCTTCTAAGTGACCATAACCATGTAGTTTCTTGACACCATCACTCTTCACACCAAGAATTTTCTAAGTGGAGTATACCTTATGATTGGAAAATGTTTTTAGCTGAGATCTATGCCAAAGCTTACGCCATTCACCCTAGTGCTTGATCCCTTTCAACGCATCTTTATCATACCCCACTTTGGTAGGACTCCAAAGCGTAGGAATCATATCTTCAATTCCCACAATTTCATACCGAGCTACTTTTATCTTTGTGATTGATGTTGTATACGTTCTCTCCGGATCAGAAGATTTCAGATACTCCAGATCATTATTGAAGAAGTAATCAGCAGCAATGGTTAGATGGCCTGGGTAACCTTGTAAGGGAAGAGGTTTGGATAGGTCAAAGGGGTAGTGATCTCCTTCTGGATTGTTCCAATCAAGTTTGTTTGTCAATGCATTGAAACACTCTTAGAAGTGGTACTCTAGTTCAATGTTGCTAGTACACGTTCCTTTTAACAGATTATAGGAAGGTGCTAACAAGATATCTTGAGTAAGATTGTCAATTTTGAGTCGATTCAACACATACTTGGAGAAGTCAATGGGAGTGTCCATTAGATCGTTGAATGAGAGAGGATCCTTTGTAGCAAAGACCATTTCGTTAAACCAAGGTTGTTCAGGTTGACCAAGTATAACTTGACACTTGTTCCATTCTGGATCAGGAGTAAGAAGCCTTTGAGGTTGTGTGAACCATTCTGGATTTGGAGTCTTGGCTGTCTTGGGCTTAGAAGCATCTTGTGGTTGATCATCATCATGAACCACATCTTCACCCGCGTCATCCATTACCACCTTAGTAATAGGTTCTTCAACTGGTTCCTTTGCAGAAGTAGACTTACTAGTTTTAGAGCCTTTTGATGGAGCTTTACCTTTTGGGGTTTCCTTGGTGGAAGATGGTTTCTTTGAAGACTCTGACTCCTTGGTTCTTCTCCTCTTTGTCTTCTTACCCTGGTTTGGTCCAGTTAGAGGGTCATCATCATCATCATGCTTTCATTTATGGTCCTCGACTGTGTCAGCAACTCCCTTATCTATGGCATTTTCATCCTCTATAAAAGCTTTCATGAGAGCATGGTATAATCTATGATTAGCAAGATTTCTGTTGAATGACTTGTTTTCATGCATGGTCTAGTAGAGAGCACTTTTTTGATCATACTCTTTGAGAGCTGCCTTGTTTGTAGACTTGATAGCATACTTTGGCATCTTTTGCTTCTCAGCTTGTTCCCTCTTGATCTTTAGAATCTTTGAAGCACTTTTCTCAGTTGGAGTCTGGATCTTGCTTAACTCGAAAGCTGGCTTCACAGAGTATTTCTGAATAAGGTCTGTAGTATGTCACTGTAGAACCTTTTAAAGATCATTATCGATTTTAGATCCAAGATATTGTTCAACAACTATTGGAACTTGTGACTTGAGAGTAGCAAGAGCTTTTTCAGAGTGATCTATTTTCTTAAGCTCGGACACATCCTTTTCTAATTTTACAACTCTTAGCTAAACAACAAAGAGTGCATCGAATTCAGGTACAGTAGAGGTGATGATTGGAGCATCGGTTGTGATTGGCGGTGTAGGGATTGGTGTTGTTGTTTGTTTAGATACAGGTGGTGTGGTAGAGACAGATGGAAGAGGTAGAGTTGTTACGGGTGCTATTGAAGAAGTTTCTTGTACTGGTGTGAGGACTGTGGGTTCAAAAATCACAGACACTGGTACTCTAAGTATGGATGGAGACTAGATATGTGGAACTTCAGATTGAATCTTAATATCCAATAACAAGCTGATCTCTGCATCTGTAGTATCCTTAACAGTACCAACTAAAGAAGTATCAGAAGAAAGTTTAAGAAATTGATCATCAAAACCTGAAGATATAGATAAGCTAGAACTTGTTGGAGGAAGTTCAGCTTTCTTGGAATCATCCTTTGCTTCTTCAGTTTTTTCAGCATCTGCCTTGGCCGCATCAGATACTTCTGCATCACCTTTTCTAGAATCTTCAACTTCAGTATTTAACATCTCTTCATCCTTATATTTACGCACACGAATCTTATACTTATAGATTTTATCTTCATCAGATTCAGTTTCATCATCTTCATCATCAGTATCTTGAGTATCACTGATATAATCATTGCCTTCTCTTCGTCATCAAGTTGGTCTTCTTCCAAGTATTTACTTTCTTGTTTAGATCCCCACTCAAGAATAATGTTTTCTTTAGTTATAACCTTTTCCTTATATAGAACCCTTGGTTAGTACCAGTTCCTTTATGTGAGGTAGCAGAAACGACTGTGGACTCATCGGGAACCCCTGGTTTAGTACCAGTTCCTTTAGTTGAGCCTCTACTACCTGGCTATCTCTTGCTGGTCTGCTTGCTTTCTTTAAGAGCTTGCATAATGTATGCAGCTTCCTTTTCAGCAGGAGTTAAGGATTGTGAACCTTTGAGCTTAGGCTTTAAAGTGACTGGTTTTGGCTTTGGAGCACTTGGAGTGTCTTGAATGACTACACTTCTAGAACTTCTACTACCAGTCTTTTTCTTGGCAGATTCAGTCATAATCCTTTCATGAGTAGCATGGACTTGCTTTGTAGCTTCTTCTTCTTCAGCTTCGGCTAAGCTAATAGATTTACCTAACTCCAAAGCAACGTCTAGATCAGGAATAATGTTGTCATCAGCAGAAATTGTGACTTTCTTCTTAACCACTCTTCGACTAGTAGTCTTTTTTCTTAACAGGTTTAGGTTCAGACTCTTCAGATACATCAATAGTTTCTTGAGAGTCATCAACAGTCTTCTTTCCTTGTGCACCTTTGCCTCTGCTCTTCTTGGGGGGAATCTAACCAGTGGAATACTTGATGAACATCTGGTAAGACTCTGACTGCTTGATTGCATCATTTAGCATCACATTAGGAATAGCAAGTCCATATTCTTGATAGTCTTCTCCTATTCTGACAAACTTAAGTCGGCTTACAATACTATCATCCTTGATTGTATGATAGTGTTGATATTTGAGGTTAGAGAGAGACTTGTGTTGTTTGAGGAAGTGATTGATGATAACTTTGGTAAATAGGGGTATGGCATATTTTTAAGTCTTGATTTTCTCTCCCTCTTGTAATCAATCTAGTAAGCATAGTCTACCCAAATCAACTCAGGATAGTCGACATTCTCTTTGTAGAACATGCCCCATATTATGTCAATCCTAGATTTTCTGAGTCTTTCATTGCTTGCGGTCTTTCCAGAGAGACATTTGTTGATGATTGCTGCCAAAGTTCTCCATGGCTGGCTCATGTAATCCACATACATGCTGGTGTACTTGTGAAGTGGACCTTTGTAGCCAAGGTAAATGAGGAAGGTGAGGGTATCGTCATTATTTTGTAGCTCAGTGAATTCTTCACCTTCAACTCTTGGACAAATATCCAGAATTTTTCTAAAGACTTCAGCATTGACTCTGCACTTCTTGTTAGACAAAAGGAATTCATAAGAATCTATGCCTTGGACCTTCTTGATTGTGTACCAGAACTGCTGCATAAAGATTTCAAGGACATCTGCAGAGATAGTGAAAGCCTTGAAGCGTGTAGAGTTCTTGATTATATCAATGACCACTTGAAATGTTTCTTCCTTCTGCGGAACAGTGGTTTCCAGTCTTAGATTGGTAGAGCTTATCTTGACTCTATCAGCAGATGAAACCCATTTTTCATCACGAGTAATGGCTTGTTGAGTTTCTTGTTGATTCATGATTTTGCTTTAGAATTAACCAATACAGTTTATATACACAACAGATATATTTTACTGATTAATTTTGGTTATCATTGATGATATGATTGATCTGTGATTAGGTTTCATGCAAACATGACTGAATTACTACTCACTATGAATAAGTCAACTAAGGTCAATAGTCATAGTCAACTAAAAAGTCAACAAGACAAGTCTAAGAGAACTTAGAACACATATTTAGTTAGAGGGTAAATACGAACACATTCAGTTGAAACACAAATGAAATATGACATACAAAACAAGTATTACACAAATTTAAAAAAATTTGGACAGAGTTCCCTCTTATATTTTGTCATATTTCGCTTGGATTATGACCTGTCATGTTTCGCTTAGAATACATGTTTCGCTCAGAATAAGTGAAAACATGTTTCGCTCAGAATGTGTAAATACATGTTTCTTTAGGAATATGTAACATACATGTTTCGCTTGAAATATGTACCTAACATGTTTCGCTAGGAAAACATATTTTGCTTGCCACATAATTCCAAACTTAGGTTTTTCCAATTAAAACCATTAAGACCCATTTTTCTCATGTATATCTTATCAATCAAAGACTTTACAGAAAGCACTATTACAATATTCTAACAGCTTTTAAGCTTAAAGCTACCAATTTAAATATAGAAAAAAAGAACACATTTCTCATGGAACCCATGACATTTAGGATGCATATAACATAACTTAGGGGGACTCAAAACAGATCACAAACAATCAAAAACTTTCACGCAAGCAAACTAATACCCTATCGAGTATATACGCACCTAAAGTCAATCTTTTCCAATAAAAAGATTAAAGGAAGCAGGATACAAGCAAATAGGCATTGAGAGAGCACATATGACACAATATATAGCAAACCCATAACTGAACACGTCATTTACACATGTTTCGCACAATTCAAGCTCACAAAAATCATCATATATCATAAATGGTTACGAGATATAGAAAACTGTTTCTAACGAGTGTTCTACACATCCTAATCAACAAAACCCCTCAATCAATTAAAGAAAACCTTAACTTTTAAATTATGAACCCTAAATTGTATTTTATTGATTTTCGAGTGATAATAGGAGATTTAACCTAATTTGTTTTACCAAGATGATGAGAAATGAATTAGGAACAAGTAGTTGTGTACCTTTTGCCTTGAAAACGATTTCTGATTTTATCTTATGAATGAAGCGAAATGTGTAGAGAAAAAGGTGTGTTTGGATTTTTGTATAAGTGTGTGTAATGTTTCGAGTGAACTGAGTATAACTGGCCAAGATTCAAAGAATGGCACAATTAGTCCTTGTTGTTTTATATCTTATTCTATTTTCATTTTAAACTTATTCCTAATTCTAAAGCTAGTTATAGAATTGACATATTAAGCCCCTAAAGTTATACACTTGGCTCCTAGGTCCTAAATTTTTCCATTTTAGTCCCTAAAACTTAAAACCAATAACATCTTAAGACCTTTTGAGTTAAAATGATATTAACTCCCTTTTAAAAGATAATCCGTTATTGTTAAAAACCTTTTTCCTTTTATTCCGAGATGACTTTTTGAAAGATCATTTTTGAAAGAATTTGACTATTTCTCCCCCTCAAATAATGTCTCGTTTTCTATTTAAAGAGTTGTAGACATTGTTTGAGTTATAGAAAATTCTTTAAAAGTCTTTTCAGGTGAGAAACTGATATGTTTAATTATTTTTCAAAAAAACAACACCAATAAAAACAAGATTTCTCTCGTTTTACATAAATAAATGCACTGACACGTACACCTATTTGATTAGATAGCATGGGTTGTGTTGCAAAGTAAACACAAGCCTTTGAATGAATATGAAGTAATTCATTCTCGAGAAAAATTCATTTCCTGTTGTGAGGTCAAGTTTTCTTTTTGTCGAAATACTTGTCTTTAAATTAAAGACCGGGTTGCTATCTGAAATAATAGCAACCATATGACATGTTTTAAAAACAATTTGAACTTCTGCTCGAACTTCATTTACAGCCTCGTATCATTATTGAATGACATTTCTAAGGCCGTAAATGTTATCGATTTTCAGAAGAATCTCATGAACACCATATTTTTATATTTTTTTATTTTTTAATTTTGTATTTTCTTTTTATGGTTTTATATTTTTGTATTTTCTTTTTGAAAAAATTATATAAAATGAAAAATCTTTTTGGGTGTTTATGATTTTCTTATCTACATATTATACATAGGATATGTGAAGAGTTTACCACGTTAATCTTCCTCTTCATTTGCCAGCTTTTGCAAAGTCTCGGGAGACATACTTCTGATACCAAGCGTGTTGATGAGAAAGTCAAGTCGTTCATGTGCTAAAGGATTAGTGAAAATGTCTGTCAACTGATACTATGTTCTGACAAAATACAGCTCAACATCCCCGTTCTCCACTTGCTCTTTGATAAAGTGATGTCTGATGTCTATATGCTTGGACCGGAGTGTTGGACGTTGTTGCAACATAAAGCAATGGCACTTTTGTTATCACAATACAAAGGTATCTTGTGAACACAAGGCCATAGTTAGTCAATTGTGATCGCATCCAAAGCATTTGAGCACAACATCCTGATAAGGCAATGTATTCAGCTTTTGTACTAGATATGGCGGTGCTCTTCTATTTCTTTGACGACCAACTCACCAATCTATCACCTAATAGTTGCATATTTCCAGACGTACTTTTTCTGGTATCTTGGCACTCCGCATGGTCAGCATCTGCAAAAGTTGTTAGAGCAATGCAAGAATCCTTCAAATACCACAGACCCATATTTATGGTTCCTCTTAGGTATCAAAAGATTCGCTTAACCACATGTAAGTGCTTTTCGGTGGGCTTTGCCTGATACCGGGCACACATGCACACAACAAATACAAGGATCAACGGCTTTCCCTTGTAGATCTTCATCCAGTTTAGATTTCTCCACCATTAAAGTATCCGCTGGTTCACAGGTTGCCGTACCATACTTTTTAAGTGATTCAAGAGCATATTTGGATTGGTTTAAAAAGATGCCTCTGGGACTCTGAGAAATCTATAGTCCTAAGAAAAATGATAGTTTGCCCACCATTGACATCTTGAATTTGAACACATTATTTTATAAAATGATTCACAAAGATCAGGTTTAGTGGAGGCAAAAATAATATCATCGACATAAATTTGTATCAGTAATATGTCTTTGCCTTCTCTTCTGATGAATAATGTAGGATCGATGGTGCCTTTTGAGAACTTCTGAGATAGTAGAAACGACAAGATCAAATCATACCAAGCACGTGTAGCTTGTTTAGGGCCAAAAAGGGCTTTCTTTAGCTTATACACGTGATTGGGATTCTCTGGATCTACAAACCCGTCCAATTGACTAACGTAGACCTCCTCACGCAGTATACCATTTAAGAACGCGGTCTTCATATCCATTTGGTAGACGACCATGTTCATATGAGCAGCGAATGCAATAAAGATACGGATGGCCTTGAGTCGTGCAACTAGAGCAAAAGATTCCTCAAAGTCTATGCCTTCTTCTTGATGATATCCCCTCGCTACCAAACGAGCCTTATTTTTTGACACACCACCCAGTTCATCTAGTTTTACCTTGTATATCCATTTCAAGGTAATAATCATAACACGATCCGGACGAGGTACCAGCTCCTAAACTTTAAGACGTTCAAACTCATTGAGTTCTTCTTGTATGGCTTCAATCCAACAGGATTCCATCAATGCTTCTTTATAACTCTTGGGTTCAACGGAAGAAAGGAAAGCATCAAACTAGCATAATAGGGCTTCATCTTGTGGTTGATGTCAGGTGGAGACCGGTCTAGAAGGATCGCTAATCACATTATCAAATGGATGATCTTTGGTCCATTTGTTGATGTGTTCGGGTGGTTGATTGATTGAGTGCACATTGTTTGGAATAACAACCTAAGTATAGGATTCTTTAGAACTAGGTTCTGGAATTGGAAAATCAACATAGGGATTATTATCCATGTGTGCAACTTTAATATCATGGTCAGCTTCTTTAACACCGAGGGGAATAACTGGGGTGGTGTTTCTTGAGTTGTTTGAGATGTACTTGAAGATGGTGCATCTTGATCAATTGTAGTTGAGGAAGGTATACCGGTTGAAACAGCAGGTTCTGGAGCAATAGCTGCAGGAACTTGAGAATCAACACATGGTGGGGGATTAAGGTACTCATCAAACATTGGTTGAAACAATATTTCCTAATCATTCTTCGTTGGTGGGACATACGGAGTTGAAGAAGTAACGTTAGGCACGAGTCCTGAACTGATTGTTCCAGGAGTCAAAAGTTTAGGCCCGGGTCCTGAACTGAATTAATCATAAGCCATTGCTGTCAACTCATCAAAATCAACATGAATTGTTTCAATAATCATTCAGGTCCTTTTGTTGTAGATTCGGAATGCTTTATTTGTAGGAGTGTAACCAACAAAGATTCCTATATCAGCTTTTGGTTTTAACTTACCAAGGTCTTCACAGTCATTAGTGGGATATCAAAGAGCACCAAAGACATGAAGATAGGTGGTATGTGCTTAATTACACATACCATTTTCCATTCTAAACGGACTTAAATTGATAAAAACGTACCAAAAATACATTGTATTTGTATGTTTGCATTTGTATTGTGCAGGAAACGGATATTCAAGAAAAGGAGCAATAAGAAAGCCAAAAACAAACAAATCCAAGCACATCTTGTTTAATTTAGCTTAATTGCTTTTTGTATTTGCTTATTTAGAGTTAGTTTAGCTTATTTGATTTGTCTTAAGTTTATTTAAGCTTATTTTGAGTGACCTAGGTATAAAAGTTTTAAGTGTTTTTGTCATTCCTAGTTTTGATTCTTGTTCTAGCTTATTCTCTTTGCTATTTTTATGTGCTTTTGCTTATTATCATCAGTTTTAGTGCCCATTCATATTCGCATTCCCTGTGACATTCAAATACAAATCATCAATCGTCTTGCGATTTTTCCCATTTCAATCCTCGATGACATATACACCCGGAGTACCCCCCAACCCTATAACTGCTTCTTACCGGTTTTCTTGATCTCGGCGGTTCTGATCCTTTGTGTATTTATATTTCATTTTACTTATTTACACATAAAAAGAAGGTTTGGTTCAGCGCGTTAGTTCACTAGGCCTGTTAGTAATGCCTAGTAAATTTAGCCCCCAAAAAATAGCACAAACTGGTAGTGCTATTAGACCAATTTACCCAAGAATGGACAATGTAAGACCAAGAGCCTCATATTCACCAATCAAAAGGTCTTACTACACAAAACCAGCTTTTAGACCCAAAAACTTAAAACAAGATGTTAAAACTTCTGGGGTTAAAAATATGACTACTGCTGGGACAAGAGCAGTAGTTAATACTGGTAAGGGTAAGATGGATAATGACCTTAAGAAGTCAAGGTAGTTTTAGGGATGCCCAAGGGAATTTACATGGATCATGTTTCCAAAGAAAAAGAATCTTTCATACTCAAAAAGTTTGAGTATGTTGACCCAAAAAGGATATCCAAGTTTGTAATGACTTGGTTTTCCCTAAAGATACTATTTCACTTACTTAACATGTGCAGGGCAATCCGAGAAAAAGCGATCTACAAGATTCAAGCAGTGGTATCAGTAAGAGATTAGAGCATTGAATTTAGAAACAAGAGATTGGAAAAGAAGTGCAAGCCATTGCATCTCCCACCATAGGGCATGGTTAAAGAGTGTGCAAAGATTATCCATGAAGAAGAGATTTGGAAAGAAGGAGTCTATTTTCAAACAAGGGAGGAAAAAATCCAAACCTAAATCAACTTGTAGGATGAACAGAACTTGTCTTTGAAGATCAAGATGCAGATCAGGTAAGAGTACAAGGAAACTGAGGAGCAATGGTATGAGGGAGGCAAAGTGAAAACCTAAGGAGTTTAAGTTGACTTATGATACAGAAGTTGTTGACAGAGCAATGGCAGGGTGATAAAGGAGGAAATGCATGAAGAAACTATTATAGTCCTATAGACCAAATTTAGTACTGGAATACCAGATAATGTATGCTGCAGGCAAAAGATAGTGATGTTATGAGCCTAAACCCTTGGTGATGTGCTTTAATTACACATACCTATACCTATCACAACGAGCTAAAATAACCAAAAACGGACTCAAAATGCCAAAAATATCATGATTTGTTCTAATTGTGTTGTGCAGGAAGCGGATATATCACAAAAAGATGAAAAACCAAAGACAAAAGAGCGAGCAAAACCGGACACGAGATGAAAAGTGTGTGACGAACGAGCCCTGATCAAAGACCCGCCCCCCCCTCAATGTCAACTCCGATAGAGAAAAAGCAAAGAAAAATATAACCTTGAGGGGTCAGAAATGCCAAACCCCTAAGTAAATTTATTAAGGAAACAAAAGGCAAGGTCTGATATAATGCCAATATGGAAACTTCATTTATAAAAGAAAGAAAGGGGAAAAAGGGGAATGAAAAGAAGAAAGTAATGTGGAGGGGCCTTTTCTTGTTACACAAACCAAACATACCCTTAATCATCTCAACCTCCCTGCTTCAAGAACCCAACTTGTATAGAGACCCTTTCCCGCAATACTCCCGCAATACCAAAGCCATGCCAACCCGAGTTTTGTATCCCATACATCTCCCTGTCAGAAAATCACTACACCCCCAACCAAAATCATTTCATTCCCCCACCCTACTATTTCCCGCCCATCTGTTTACAGTTCCATGTTGGTCAATACCCTCTCCCATACCCAAAGCATTTCGATGGCTGAGATTGTCTCCAAAGAACTCAAAAGAAATCAAAGCTAGTATTTGCTCTAAGATTCCCTCACGACACTAGCACCTTGGTTTTATCTCTCCAAGGAGAAGCACAAGATGCAAGTCCAACTTCGGCTATAAATAGAGTTTTTTTTGTAAGCCTTTGAGGCATCTAGTTTTTGAGTTTTTTTTTTAGTAACTAATTAGTTTTTAATCTTAGTTTAAAATTTCAAAGTCATTTACAGCTTTTTACTCTCAACTTTGTAACATTTTCAAGATTAATGAAAGTTTGAAGTTTTTAAGTCAATTTACAATACCAGTGTTAAGTTTCCTAATCATATTACTTCGTGTTCAAAAAGCTCTTACCACAGCTTACTTATAAGCTGTTTTCATTAAGTAAAACTAAAAAGTTAAGTAGTTAAGAGAAAATCACAAAAATCACTCTCAATACACCACAGCTTATTTATTGGATGATAAGCCAGTTCTGGATGGGCTTATGGACTCTCACTAGCTTGTTCTATGCAAGCTAGAGCTTGTAGATTCATTGTTTGACCCTGTTTTGAGCAAGGGTGTAGTAAGTCTCTCTATTTCTTACTTTACTTATCTATTGCAGAATTGCTAGTTTATTTAATACAACTGTTGGTTTTAAGTTTATACTGCTAGACTAATTCATGCTTAATTAAGTGCTTATTATGGATTGAAAATTGCTTATAAGTGTTTTACTTTGTTATTTGATAATCTGTTTTTAATTAGTTTGAAATAAAAATGATTTTTGGAAAAGTTAAAGGCTGTTTTGAACAAGCAGTACTAACTCTAAGTTAGTACTGCTAGTTCATTTTAGGAACAGTACTAACTTTAGCCTAGCAGTACTAACTCCAAGTTAGTACTGGTAGTTATTTTAGTTAATACTGTTAGTCCATTTCTGCTTATTAGCTTATTGTTTCTACTTATTTAAGATTAGATTAGCTTTTTAAAGTAGATTAAACCTTTTTCCTTTACTGTTTTTAGGAGTAAGCTTATTTAAGCTTATTTTCCTTTTTCAAAATATTTTAAGAGTTTTTCAGTTTTAGTTTTTCAGCTTATTTATCATTTTAGTTGCTTATTCCAATTACTAAGTGCTTATTAAGGTTAGGTGAACTTCTGTTTTAGCTTTGTTTGCTTATTTATTATTTCTTTAAGTCTTGTTAGTCAAGACAGTACCTAACCTTAAGTTAACCGTACATAACTTTAGCCTAGCAGTACTAACAATTAGTACTGGTAGTTAAAACTGTTAGTACTGTTGTTAGTACTGTCGTGTTTATCTTGTTTAATTTAGCTTAATTGCTTTTTGTATTTGGTTATTTAGAGTTAGTTTAGCCTATTTTGATTTGTTTTAAGTTTATTTGAGCTTATTTGTGCTTTAGTGTAAAAGTTTTAAGCGTTTTTGCCTTTTCTAGTTTTGATTCTTATCCCAGCTTATTTTCTTTGCTATTTTTATGTGCTTTTGCTTATTTTTATCAGTTTCTGTGCCCAATCATTCCTTGTGACATTCAAACACAAATCATCAATCGTCTTTCGATTTTCCATCTCTAGCCTCGTTGGGACATAACGACCCGGAGTTTCTCTATACTGCTTCCGGTTTACTTGGTCTCGCGGATTCTCATCCTTGAGTTTATTTATATATATATATAAGTTTTAAGGAGTAAGTCTCGGCGAGTCAAATTTTGGCGCCGTTGCCGGGGAGGCTGAGCAAGAATATCGTTACGTTTGACAGTTTATTTTTGAACCTGTGAATATTTTCTTCTACAAAAACATAAAAAGTACAAAATATTTTTCAATTTTTTTTAGTATAATTATCATACAAAAGCCAAAGAAAAATCAAAAATATAAATAAATTGTCCATAAAAAATATATAAATAAAATAAACTCTAAATTTATCAATTGTTCCTAACGTGTGGAACAATACAAATTTCCCAACTCGAATCAAAGATTTAAAACTTACCAATTGTGTCGTTTACGAAGTACGGCTCATCTCAAAAAGAAATACAAACTATAAAGTGGGTATAAGGAGGGTTGTTCCAAGGAACTACGACCCGAAAGGAGAATATGCATTCGCCGCTATTCCTACTCCTCTCCGTCTCACTGATTGTATTGCTTTCTTTTTGGGAGCTACCGTGATAGTATTCTGTTTTATTTGGGTTCAAGGTCTAGTTTAGGTTCAGGTCCTGTTTTTTAAAATAGATTGTGATAAACTAAAAAACCAAAAATACTCTTTATTGTTCTCTATTTTAGTGCTGAGACTCGTTCCTCGAAGTCTAGTCGTATACGTCAACAACAATATAACATCAATACAAGTTCTCCGGTATTTGTTAACTTCCAAGTTCCGATGGCTGAAATCGTTTCTATGGCATGAATAGCTGCAGGTCCCAACGAGGGGATACGATGGAGCAAATTGTTGTTCTGAAATTGATATAAGCTGCAATTTTGAGATCAAGCATGGGTTGCTAACTCTTGTCCAGAACAAGCAGTTCTTCGGACATGACAAAGAGGACCCACATGCCCACATCCGTTACTTCAATAAAATCACCTCTACTTTGAGATATCCTAATGTCCCGACCACATCAATTAAATTGATGCTTTTTCCTTTCTCTCTCGAGGGGGCAGCCCGGATATGGCTTGAGAAAGAACCCCCTCGATCAATTCAGACATGGGATGACCTCGTTGCTAAATTCATAAATCAGTTCTTCCCACCTTCTAAAACGACAAATCTTCGGAACGAAATTACCAATTTCAAACAAAGGTTTGACGAGTCGTTTAGTGAGGCTTGGGATCGATTCAAAGATCTTCTCCGAGCATGTCCACATCATGGATTCTCGGAGCTTCACCAAACTGATCATTTTACAATGCCGATAAATGTTAATGATCAAGACTCTTTGAACTCCGCGCACTCGGTGTGTAACTTTTGGGACAAAAAGGCCGCTGATTGCTTCAAGCATCATAGAGAGCAAGTACAAAGTTCGTCCTCCCGAAGCCAAGCCCTTATTGCTAAAGTGAGTAACGAGCACTTCCACTCCGGTGTATCTCCCGGATGTTGCTGATTGAAAGACATGGTTAGAGACTCTACTTCTCGATAAGCAGTTTCTCAGTCCTGCTCCGCTCCAGTAAAAGCGATTGGCAAAGTAGTTGTGTTAACCTTGCGGTGGTACACACTATATCGTAATTGTTTCCGATGCACGATAGCAACAATTACGAGGATAACATCCAAGAATAACGTCTCGCAAGCGTGCCGCGAGCAATTTAAACCAAGAAATTCCGTGTTACGTCCGCCACCTATGGCAAACCAAATCAGACCACCGGTTTTACTCCTATGCAACACAACAAAAACCAAGCCAACATCAAAATCGGTTTGGAACAAACCAAAACGTGGGATTGGCTATAACCAGGGTTCAAATCCAATCAGACCCAGGTTCTACAAACATGCACCACTGTATCAACGCCGGTTAATCAACACCCCAGGCTTACCCAAGAACTCCAGCTCCCCCCATCAAGCTTCGGGTGTATCAATACTGATTTTGAGAGCCTATGTCAAGGCTAATGATGCGTGTTATGCAAAAATATGCAAACAAATGTCCAACATACCGACTTGCCTCACCAAAATCGTAAATTCCAACCACGCTTCTACTTCAAGTTCGGGTTCTCTTTCCTTAGCAACACGTTGCTAAACCCGAAAGGGTTGAAGTGAAAGCAATCACCACTAGAAGCGGTGTTTCGTATGATGGACCTCAAATTCCACCTCCGGTGGTGGAAATTGAAATCGAGGTAACAAAGGACACGGTGCTTCCTACGGAAGTACCAAAGACGTCCAACCTCCAATAGTCCAAGTTGATGAACCAGTTGTCATGCCTAGAGCAAAACGACTTTACCATATCCTTCTTGGATAAACAAGTAGAAAAAATCGCGAAAAGAACGACCTTTAGCTTTGAAATTCATGGAAATCTTTTCGGAATCTCCATTGCGAGCTGAGCTTCGCAGATGTTCCTTCACATGACTAGTTTGCTCGATGTTCAGAGGCTTTTTTGAACAACAAAGACAAGATCTTGGCTAATTTAACCAAAACAACGGGTTAATGAAAATTGCTCTGGCAGTCATCCTTAAGTCATTTCCTGAAAATTAGGAGACCGGGTAGATTTCTAGATAACGTGTGATATCCCAGAGTTAGAATGAATGCTGGGCCTACTGGTACCGATCTCAGGTGAAAGCATAAATTTATGACACTCTCCATTTTTGAAAAGCTTAATCTCCAAGGACTAACCAAAACTAGATGTATACTCGTGTTAGCCGCATTGCGTCATCAAACTTCACTCCCCCACCGGCATAGGTAAAATGTTTTTGTGAAGGTTGGAACCTTTAATTTCCAGCTATTTGTGGGTAGTAAACTTATGATGCCGACCTAGACGTCCCGGTGACTCTGTTTTAAGGAGACCATATTTTTAAGAACGGCGAGAGCTTTGATCGATGTTCACGGAGAAGAGATGACCTTAAGACATGATGACCAATCTGTGACTTTCAAAGTGGGAGATACGAAAAATTTCTCCTACAATGCCATGGAATCAGTTAGCAAGGTCGACTTTATGATATGCTTTGTGAGGATATTCCCAAGAAATTGTGGGTTTTCTCGGAAGTGTCAGCAAATGGGAAATTCACATCCTTACTTTGAACCAATTGTTGATACCAATCTCCACCATCACTCCATTCAAGGGTAGTGATTTCATTCTTGAAGAAATCGAAGCTGAACTTTCTGATACTTCGTATAAGTCAGGAATTGATGATGCCGAATGTGATCCCGAGGAGGACATTCTTCTTCTTGAAGCTATCCTAAATAGTGAGCCCTTATCACCACTTCCTAACCATACAAATTATTTTCCTGAGGTTAGAAAAGAACTTAGACTTGTGAAGCCTATACAAATGAAACATCAATGATGAAACCTTTCGAGTCGGAGCTCAAGGACTTACCATCCCACCACCTTCGAATATGCATTTTGGAGGGTGGCAACAAAAGTTACAGTCATAAGTGTGATTTGAGTGTCTTGGAGAAAGCGCTCTCATAAAGTGTTGCAGTCCCACAAGCGAGCTCTCGCTTGGGAATCTCCGATCAAGGGTATTAACCCGGAATTTGTACTCACACAATTCTAATGAGAAGGACACACACCAGCTGGTCAATCATCAGAGAGGGTAAACCCAAAAAAAATCACGATGTCATAAAAAATGAGGTTCAGAAAAAACTTCTTAACGATGGATTATCTAACCCCATTGGATAGTCCCTGTGAGTTAGCCGGTACATGTGACCAAAGAAAGTCGGTTTTACCGTAGTTTAAATGAGCAAAATGAGTTGATCCCAACTCGATTGGTTACGGGATGGCAGGGTATGCATTGGACTACCGAAAGTTGAATGAAGCACACGAAAAGACCATTTCTTCTTTACCATTCATGACCAAAATGCTCGAGTGGCTTGCGGGAAACGAATACTATTGTTTTCTCGATGGTTTTCAGGTTATTTTCAATACCCTTCGACCAAATGATCAGGAACAAAGACACATTTACTTGCCCATACGAACTTTTGCATTACCGGCCGCATGCCCTTTGCCTCTGCAATGCACCAGGGCCATCGTTCCAGAGATGTATGTGGCAATATTTCCACGACTGACGAAAAAACGTGGAAGTATTTATGGATGACTTTTCGGTTTGTGGAAGTTCTTTCTCTACATGCCTACCCATTTGGAAAAGAGGCTTAGCGGTGTATAGTGAAGGACACTAATTTAGCTCTAAATTGGGGGAAGAAAAGCCATTTCATGGTTAAGGAAGGGATTGTTCTTCGGACAATAAAATCTCAAATCGGGAATTGAGGTCGATCGAGCTAAAAATTGACCATTATCGCAAAGCTCACCTCACCTGACTACTGTTAAAAGGTCTGTCCGTGTTTCTTTGGGGCATGCCGCGGTTTTTTATAGTTGATTAATTCAGAATTTCTCAAATTGGCCCTGTTCCCTATGGACCCATTTGCTTGAAAAAGAGACTCCGTTTTATTCTCCAAAGAGTTGTATGAAGCATTTATCACTCTCAAAAGAATCTAACCGAGGCTCAATCCTGATTGCCCCAGACTGGAATAAACCATTTGAGCTATGTGCGATGCAAGCGATTTCGCCTTAGGTGCAGTCTTGGGGCAACGTCATGAGAAACATTTCAGGCCTATACATTATGCAAGTAAAACGATGAATGAGGCGGAATCACGTTACACCACAACAGAGAAAGAAATGTTAGCCGTGGTGTACGCATTCGAAAAATTCCGATCTTACCTCGTTATGAATCAAAATGCATGTGTATCGGTTCCATCCGCCCTCAAGTATCTCTTTGCTAAGAAAGATTCTAAGGCGAGATTGCTCCGATGGGTTCTGCTCCTTCAAGAGTTCGACTTTGATGTAGTTGACACAAAAGGAGCTGAGAACCTAGCGGCTGATCATCTATCACGATTAGAGAACCCTCACGAGAATGAGCTCGATCCAAAGGAGATAAATGAAAAGTTTCCTCTTGAAACTCTTAGTTCGATTGCTTCTCTTGATGCTAGTACCCCATGGTTTGCTGACATCGCAAACTACCATGCGGGAAATTTCGTGATCAAAGGGATGTCAACCCAGCAGAAAAGAAAATTCTTCAAAGACGTGAAGCATTATTTCTGGGAAGACCCCTTTCTGTTTAAAATCTGTGCGGGATCAAGGATATTTCGACGTTGTTTGTTTTGGCAATGAAGCCCATGAATCCTCATGGCTTTGCCACGATATGGTTCCCACCGGTGGAACATCACGGGTGCTAACTACACAGAAGAAAAGTCTTCGATCCGGATTCTTTTGGGCCATCAATCTACAAGTTGCCCAGGATCTTGTTGTCGTGGGGGGGGGGGGGGGGGGGGGGGGGGGGGGGGGGGGGGGTGGGGGGGGGGGGGGGGGGGGGGGTGGGGGGGTGGGGGGGGGGGGGAGGTGGGGTTGGGGGGGGGTTTGTGGGGGGGGGGGGGTGGTGGGGGGGGGGGGGGGGGGGGGGTGGGGGGGGGGGGGGGGGGGGGGGGGGTTAAAAACTGCAACTCATGCCAGCGTCAAGGAAAAATTTCACAACGGGATGAGATGCCACAAAATTCCATCCAAGTTTGTGAAATCTTTGACGTCTGGGGCATTGACTTTATGGGGGCCATTCCATATCCAAAGGCAACAAATAACATCCTCGTGGCAGTGTTTGATTATTTATCAAAAATGGGTTGAAGCAAAAGCGCTCCACCAATGACGCCCGAGTGTTGTATTGTTTGCGTAAATTTCTTAAATCTCTATTCGCCAGTTTCGGTGCCCCTCGTGCAATCATAATTGATAGCGGAAATAACCTATTTTTGCAAGACCAATTTGCATAACAGGTCATGCTTATAAATACGGAGTCACTCATAGTCCTCTCCCAACGCGTATCATCCAAAAAACAGTTGGACAAGTTGAGGTATCACCGTGGTTTGAAAACGAATTCTTGTAAGGGACTGTGGGCAAAAAGAAAACCGTACCTTTTGGTCAGATAAGCTCGATGATGCTTTATGGGCTTTCCGCACCGCTTACAAAACACCCATTGGGTGTACTCCATATAAGCTGGTTTACGGAAAAGCCTGCCATCTGCCAGTTGAGTTAGAACACAAGGCCTACTGGGCCTTAAAACATACAAACTTTGATCTGAAAACCGCTGGTGACCATAGGAAAGTTCAACTAAATGAACTTAATGAGCTCCGTGATGAAGCTTATGAGAACTCTTTGATCTATAAAGAAAAGACAAAGAGGATTCACGACTCTAAAATCAAGAACCGCGTTTTTAACGTCGGAGATCGAGTCCTCCTCTTTAACTCTAGATTAAAGATTTTCTCAGGAAAGCTTAAAACCCGCTGGTCAGGACCATTCACTATCACACATGTTTTCCCATACGGCACCGTCGAGTTATCTCAAAACTCCGGGCCAAACTTCAAAGTGAATGGTCATCGTTTAAAGCACTACTTTGGAGGGGACGTACCACAATTGGTAGTCCCTGATCTCCAAACATTCCCAAATGTCCAATAAATTCTGGTGACGGGTCAAGCATAGTGACCTTAAACAAGCGCTTCGTGGGAGGCACCCCATGCTTATCTTTCTATCTTCTTTCTATTTTTCTAATTGTGTGACGTGAGGAGGTTTGCCTCTTCCATTTCCCGTGTTTTGTGTTTTTGCTGTTAATTGTCCAGGATTGCCCGGATTGTGAAGAACTCTCGTGCTTGTACTTTTATCAAGAGTTTCACATCCTCAGCTTCATTTTGGGAATCCAGTATCCAAATCTAATCGACTAACATTTTATCTTTGGCGCACTTAATAAACGGCCTTAGATTTACGTAGGTGCCCCTTTCAAAACATCGAGGACGATGTTTAGTTCTAGTATGGGGGGGATCTTCGATTTGATTTTTGCCTGCAGTCGTTGTTTTCACGCAATTCCGTTTTTACCACCAAATTTTTGCAAAAATACCAAAAAAATAATAAAAAAAAAAATTAATTAAGAATTTTCAAAAATAAAATAAGTGTTTTGTCACAGTTTCGACTTTCCTAATGGGTAGAATAAGAATAATTTTTGACTCGATCGGGCGTGTTGAGCCCTAGCTAGTTCCTTAATTGTAAGCTAAGCTTTCGCGAGGTGAAGAACAAGAAGTGATGAGTTAAGTAAAGTTTATGTGTAAGCAGGATTCTTACTAAGCTTATATGAGTAACTTGTGACTTTGTCTCCCATTAACTTTTATCGCCTAATCATACTGCTTAATATACATATTCAACTATGTCAATCGCTGTTTTGAAAAGTTCAAATTGTAACTTGATCTGTAAAAACGAGTTTTCTCTGTTCCTAGTATTGAAGTTAAATGCCAAAAGAAGCATAATGAAATATGGAATGCAAAATGCATTAAATTATTGAAATTTATGCCAATTGAATGAAATACATTTGATTTTTATGGAGCAACGTAAAAGATGTGTCGTGATATCCCACTCCGCTAACCACGAGGTGGGGGTTCAAAACGAAGACATCTTTACTTTAGGGATTTGGTTTCTGAGTATATTTTTTGTTGTTGTGATATCTCACTTGGAAGAAAGGTCTAGGTGAGGGTTCAAACTAAGACACCAATCCTTAGCCATATTAGGAAGAAGGTGTTGATGTGATTTCCCACTACGCTAGCAACGGGGTGGGCTTTCAAACTAAGAACACCGGTCGTTGGTTGTTGTGTTTCATACTTGGGAGCGTAAGGCCCAGGTAGGTGTTCAAACTAAGCAACGCATTCCTTAGCTTCTAAGAACTTATGATTATATGATGATGATGTTGCAAAACGTTCTACAGTTAAAATTTCCGTCTTCAAAATCCAAGTTACAAATAAATTTTTTGCTTTGAGTCTTGTTCATCTTGAATTACGACTAGGGAAATAAGTTGATCTATGGTTGAGTCGAAATGAGTACACTCATTTAAATCTTATATCCTGTTGGGAGTTTAAAAGTTCACACAAGGTCATTGTATGAGTGCTTTGACATTTTTGACTTATATTGTACAAATGATCTTGTTTAATTGCTTGTTTGGATCTAGTGAAAAAAATCGGGGAGATGTATTAAGATGAATTTATCCGTATCAGGAATCCTAGATTTTCTATGGACGCTTCTCATTTATGATCCCAATTGTTGATAAAAATAACGGAGTCAAACAAGCAAGTCAAGAAAAGGAAAAAGAAAAATTCAAAAATATTAGGGATAGTAGAGTACATATCAAAACTGATGAAAACGGGACTGTCAAAACTCTTTGATTCTTTAGTAACCTTGAGAACGCTTTGCTACTTTTCAAAGTTATTAGTCGAGGGGGGATTTAGATTCTTGGTTTCTTGAGTGTTTACTTCATAACATTGCGTGAGGACACGGCAATACCTTAGTATGGGGGATTTTGGATGTTGTGCCTTAATTACACATAACCATTTTCCATTTCTAAACGGATTAAACGGTCTAAAAACCATACAAAAATACATTGTATTTGTATCGTGTGCATTTGTAATTGTGTCTAGGAAAAATGGTATTCAGGAAAAGAGCAAAGAAAGCCAAAAACAAACAAATCCAAGCACGAGATGGAAAGGACCAAGTCAAGTCAAAGTCAAAAGTCATCAAAATGAAGATTTTACAACTTGAAGGGCTAAAACTGCCAAAGCCTAAAGTTGTATTACAAAAGATTAAAAAGACAAGGGCCAAAACTGCCAACCGGGTAGATATTGCATTTAAGTTATACAAACTTCAGGGAACCAAAATGCCTTCTCACAAAAAAGTCTTCTTTCCGCCCCAAAACCCAGTTAAAATGGTTTTTATGTAGCCATACCTTCTCCTCTGCCAACCCAATCACTACCCTAGCCAAAATCATTTCATCCACCCTACTAACCCCCCCCCCTCCAGTTGTATAAAAGCCATGTTGGCAATCCCTCACCTTTCCCAAGTATCTTCAATGGCTAAGATTGACTCCAAAGAAGCACAAATGAAATCAAAGGCTGGGATTTGCTTTGGATTCACCTCACACAACAAGCACACTTCGTTTTTGCTCTCCAAAGAAGCACAAGCTGCAAGTCCAAGACTTCGGCTATAAATAGAGCTTTTTGTAAGCCTTGGAGCAACCTGTCTTAGTTTAATCTAGTTTTTAGTTTTTAATACAACTTTGCGTATTTTTTAGTTATTGACTGATTTTTTTCCCAGCTTTTGTAACTCTTTCAAATTAATGCAAGTTTGTTAGTTTTTAAATCAACTATCAGTGTTAAGTTACTTATCTATTGTTTTGTATTCACAAATCACTCTCTAATATCCAAGCTTATGTTATGGTTGATAAGCAGTTCTGGATGGGCTTAGGGACTCTCATCTAATACTTGTTTTCCTCAAGTAGAGCTTTCTGTAGATTCTTGATTTAGCCCTGTTATTGAGCAGGGGTGTTGTAAGGTTCTTTTCTTTTCTTACTTTATTATCTATTGCGAACTGCTAGTTTATTTAATACAACTGTTGGTTTTAAGTTAATACTGCTAGACCAATTCATGCTTATTTAAGTGCTTATTATTGATTAATGATTGCTTATAAGTGTTTTACTTTGTTATTTGATAATCTGTTTTTAATAAAAATGAATTTATTTTGGAAAATGTTAATGGCTATTTTGGAACAATGCAGTAGTAACTCCAAGTTAGTATGCTAGTTGATTTTAGGAAAAGTACTAACTTTAGCCTGCAGTACAACTCAAAGATAGTACTGTAGTTCATTTTAGTTATGTACTGTTAGTCATTCTGCTTTATTAGCTTTTTGTCTTATGATTTAAGCTAGATTTTAGATTAGCTTTTTAGAGTTTGATATACCTATAAATTAAGGACGAATTTTCATCCTCAAAGCATTCCTCCTCAGTATCCATCTCATTCTACAAAAACATCCCACACACACACTTCCCTCCATTCACCAAAAACACACAAAAAATACCTCTTCCTTTGAAGAAAAAGATCTAACGATCAAGAACGAAGACGTTTTCCTACTTAGTTATTGAAATAATGGAAGTTTATGTAAAGTGTATTTTGTTTTGAAACTCTTAGCTTGAGCGGCGAAATCTCTCATGCTACTTGGCGAGAAGTTACGATAAATGACTAAGTGGTTAGGTTATGATCTTTGATGCTTTAATCTTAAGCTTATGTTGCAAACCTTGATTTTTATATCTTATCTTATCTATTTTTGCTTATCAACTTATTATTATATATTCCATAATTGGTATAGGTCGAAGGACTCGTTATGTTTATGTGGTTTTAAAGATTTGTCTATGGTCTTTAACGTTTGTGCCGAGAAATCCACTTTCGTAAATTGATAAACAAAATAAGCTTTGATATAATAACAACTGGATTATTTGAGTGACACATTTGGTCTAGTTAACTAAATATAAGTCTTAGTTAACCTCAAGTTAATTTGTGGAAAAGTTTTCTGACGAGAAATTCTTTTTATAAATTACAAGTCCCATATTCGAGGTTTCAATCATTTTCCAACTCTTATAATTATTTTCAACTATTCGAGTAGTCATCTTTATTTTCATTGGTAAACAAAATTTAATTCCAAAAATTGTTACAGTCTGATTTTCTTCTGATTCTTTGAACTATACTAAATCTCATGTGGACGACCTGGTATTACCTAAAAAGATTATACTATATACGTGGGTTATACTTTTACCCGTTGTGTTTCCTATATTTATCCGGGGATTTTCAGTCTTACTTAATTTAAGCTTTTGAAACACATCAAGTTTTTGGCGCCGCTTGCCGGTGATTTCTGAGTTGTTCTGTAGTCAAAAACTCTGGAAAAATTCATTTAACCCCCACCTCTTTTTTCAAAAATCGCATACAGTTTTTAGCAAACTGGACCAAACCAATTTCTCTCTTGGATGCATATACAGTGCTTCAATTCTGAATTGTTGAACGTTACCTGAACTGAAGTACTCTGTTTCAAAGACTTCGTCGACAATATGAGAGTTTCATTACGATCAAAGAAATAATTCACCACATACTCGAGAATTGTCGACCGCTGTTTAAACATTTTTTTCCAACTACTTTCGTCACTTCCTTGATATTCTTCAAAATTATGATCCAATGGACGATGAACCCATGTGGGTTGCTGACCGTGTTGTCGCTCTGACTCCTGGTTCCGCAATCACTATTCCTGAAACTGCTAACGAATTTGCTATCAAAGGTAACCACTTGACTCTTGTCAAAGGAAACCAATTCGATGGTAGAACCAAAACTGATCCTCATAAACACATTCATGAATTCCTCGGAATCTGTGATATGTTTAAATACAGAGATACTGAGAATGAAGTCGTCCGCCTAATGATGTTTCCCCTATCACTCACTAGAGAAGCAAAAACATGGTTGATGAAAATCATACGATATGAATTATCGAAACATGGGGAACTTAGAACCACTTTCATAGCAGTTTCTTCTCCCCCAGCTCTTGTCGACCGAAATCCTAGGAGAAATCCAGCTTTCTCTCAACATGAAAATGAATCTCTAACCGATGCTTGGCTTCGTATGAAGGAAATGCTCCGAAATTGCCATGGTCACAATCTGTCCAAGGCCAATATAATTAAAATCTTTTATCACAGTCTCAGCGAAATAACCCAAGAAGTTCTAAATGCCGCAGCTGGTGGTATTTCCTCTATAAAACACTAATCAAGCTTATCAGTTCGGAAGGATAAAAGTCTTACTCAAGCTCGACTGGGCTAAAAAAATCAAAAACAAATCATCTCTTAATAAAAAACCGGTGGCTTTCGGGATAATGGTGCTATAATTATACTACTAACAAAATTATCGCTTCGAATGGATGCCATGGCCCATAAAAATGTATGCTCAGCTTAAAAGAAACTCAAGACAAGCTAAAAAACAACCCGATCTTTGATGAAGTGATTATACCTATGGTCCCGAGAAGAAGAAGCCAAAATTTATGATACTTTTGTAAGACTCGTTTTTACAATGATTACCGTGACTGAGACTCGAATCGCGATAATTGGCGTTCAAACGAACGAAGTAGTTACAATCGAGACAACTACCGATCCAATATCGATGATAAACCATACGATCTTTAAAAAACATTCAATGATTTCATGAAATCTCAGCAATCGACCAACACTTTCGTCAAAGAAACATTCATGGATCTCAAAACCCAACTCGAAACCGTTGCCAAAAATCATCAAGCTTCAATTCAAAACCTTGAAACCTAGGTTTGACAGACTTGGCTGACAAAGCAATCTGGTGACTTCTGGATCTTTCCAGTAGTAACACTCAACCAACCAAAAGGACACAACTCCAAAGCCTTATCAACCACCACAAATCTCGCAATGAGCATGTTGAATGCAGTATTCACAAAGAAGTGGTAAATTTTAGCCAACCCACAGTTATCCAAATGATCAACAAAACGATTCTGGAAACCTATCAAATGAAGAAAATGAAGAACCGATACCACAACCAAAAACTCAAAATTCAAAATCAGTCAAAGAAACTATGTTGCCCAAACCATACAAACCAAAATTTTCATATCCCCAACGTCTTAGGAAAGAGAAAATGGAAGCTCAATAGGGGAAAATTTTCGATATGATCTGCGATGTCAAATCAATGTACCTCTTATCGATGTCTTGGCCGGAATGCCTTTAATTATGGAAAATTTCTCAAAGAACTAATAAGCAACAAACACAAGATCGAACAAATTTCTGCCGCTTTCTTAAGCGATGAAAGTTAGCAATGATCCAAAACAAAGTTCCACCTAAACTCGGAGACAAGCTGAGCGCCGAAGTTTTCTTATTCATGATTTATTTCAGAAAACCTTCTCCGGCAATGTTTTTTTTCTTGCCGACCTTGGTGCTAGCATTAATCTTATGCCATATTCGCTATATGCGAAATTATCACTCGAGACTCTTAAACCTACCAAAATGAGCGTAAGATTAGCCGATATATCATTCCAATACCCTGTTGGAATAGCTAAAAATATGCTCGTTGAAGTTGGTAAATTTACCTTTCTTGTTGATTTCGTTATTCTCAAAATGGAATAAGATAGTAAAGTTCCCCTCATCTTGGGACGACCATTTCTTTATACTGCTGATGCAGTGATTCGAGTTAAACAGAAACAACTCAACCTTGGAGTTGGAGCTGAACGAATGATCTTCAATATCAATTCTACAATGAAACATTCTTACTTAAACGATGATACTTGTTTCAGTATCGATGTAATCGATGAAATACTTAAGAAGATTTAGATTGCTCTTTTAGACGAAGGTAGTCAAAATCTTAATTTCATTAAAGGAAATCCCTTCCTCGAAGAAGAAATCTTTGTTGGAATTTGATGAATTCAAGCAATGACTGCTGATGAAAAATATGATCAGAATCGTACCGAAGACCCGCACGGTTCGAAAAAATCACCATCAATACTGATTATAAAATCAAAACATCTCTTGAAGAACCTCTTATAGATCTTGAACTTAAACCTCTTCCTGATAATCTAGAATATGTATTCCTGGAAGAACCCTCTTTTCTTTTTGTTATCATATCATCTCAGCTATCCAAAGAAAAGAAGAACAAACTCATATCTGTTCTTAAGAAGCACAAGCAAGCCTTTGCTTGGAAAACTACAAATATTCCTGGTATATGTCCATTATTCTGCAAACACAAGATACAACTTCTTAATGACAAGAAACCCATTGTCTAAAAACAAAGAAGATTAAATCCAAACATGCAGGAAGTTGTTAAAAAAGAAATCATGAAACACCTGGATACCGGTATAAATTATCCAATTGCTGTAATCATTTTTATTATTCTGGGTTAGTCCTATCCAACTATGTACCAAAGAAAGGTGTTATTAAGTGCTCACAAAAGAAAATGATGTAAATCTTGTTCCAACAAGAACCGTTACGGTTTAGTTGGGCGTATGCATGATTATTGTAAACTCAATGATAGCCAACAACAAAAGATCATTTTCCCTTTTTTATGGATCAAATGCATGAAAGACTCGCAGGAAATAATAATTCTTTTCCTCGATGGTTTTTCTAGTTATCTTCTAATCCCATCGATCTAAATGATCAAGAAGTATATAAACACATTCACATGTACTTTTGGAACATTCGCCATAGGCAAATGCCTTTGGGCTATGCAGCTCCTGCACTTCAAAAGGTACATGTTGGCGATATTTCAACGAGATGATCGAAGATCAAAGTCAAAGGTTTTCTATGGACGATTTTTCTGTATTCGAAAACTCTTTCGACAAATGCCTAAACAATCGATAAAATGCTCCAGCGTTGTAAAGATGCTCATCTTGTCCTTAATTGGGAAAAATGTCACTTCATGGTCAAAGAAGAATTGTTGCATCGGGACCTCCAAGGTGTCTAGCGCCGGACTTGAAAAAGACAAAGCAAAAATTAACGTAATCTCAAAACTTCCACCCTCTACTAATATTAAAGGTATTAGAAGCTTTCTGGGACATGCCAGTTTTTACCGATGTTTTGTTAAAGACTTCTCGAAAATTGATCGACCTCTAACTAAGCTACTCGAAAAAGATACTCCATTTGAATTTGACGATGAATGTCAAAAAGCTTTTGAATCATTGAAAGAGAAACTCATATGTGCTCCTATAATCGTAAGCCCAAATTGGAATCTTCCATTTGAACTTATGTGTGATGCAAGTGATTTCGCAGTTGGAGCCGTCTTAGGTCAAAAAGATGGTAAGAATTTTCACCCAATCTACTTCGCAAGCAAAACCCTTAATCCAGCTCAACAAAAATACACCGTAACCGAAAAAGAACTTATGGCTGTAGTTTTTACATTTGACAAATTCAGATCCTATCTTATTCTCTCAAAAACTATTGTTCACACTGATCATCCAGCTCTAAGGCACTTATTTAAAAAGCAAGATGCTAAACCACGCCTTATTCGATGGATCTTACTTCTGCAAGAATTCGACATAGAAATCAAAGACAGAAAAGGAACATAAAATGTTGTAGCCGACACTTATCCCGAATCAAAAAATGATGACCAAAGCTGAGGACAATGAAGTCTATGGATAAACTTTCCTGGAGAACTCTTATGGAATCAATACCAAAGAGAACCTTGGTTCGCATGACTTTGCATAAACTACCTAGTCGGTATATTATACCAAAAGGAATGAGTACCAAAAAAAGAATTAATTCTTCTTGACCTCAAACACTACTTTTGAGGAACATTAACTTTTCTCAAAGTCTGTTGAAGTAGTATGATCAGACGTTGTATATTTGGACCAGAAACTCGAACCATTTTGGATCAATGTCACCACGGACCAACCGGTGGATATTATGGACACAATATAACTGCTAAAAAAGTTCTTGATTCAGGATTTTACTGCTCCACATCTTCAAAGAAGTCATACTCTGTTCGGCTTATGTGAGCAATTGCCAAAAGGCAGGGAAATATATCAAAACGTGATGAGATGCCCTTAAACAACATTTAAGTATGTGAAATTTTCGACAAATGGGGTATCGGCGTTATGGGACCATTCCCGAAATCATATAAGTTTGAATACATTCTAGTCACTGTTGATTATGTATCTAAATGGGCCGAAGCTCAAGCTTTACCAACCAATGATGACCGAGTAGTAGTCACCTTTCTGAAGAGACTATTCTGCCATTTCGGAATGCCCAAAGCTCTAATCAGCGACCGAGGTACTCACTTTTGTAACAAAATAATAGAAAAAACCATGAAAAGATATGGAGCCACCGCTTCTCTACATCTTATCACTCTCAAATTAGCGGTCAAGTTGAAAACACGAACAGAGCTCTCAAAAGAATTCTTGAAAAAACTGTTAAAGATAATCCTGCTAATTTAGGCTCAAGAAAAAACATGATGACGCTCTGTGGGGTTTTGCATGCCTATAAAACACCTACCGGTACTACACCATACAAACTAATATATGGACAAAACAGTCACTTACCATTCGAAATTAAACACGTGCATACTGGGCACTGAAGAATTGTAACCCAGATCTCATCGCTGCTGGTGAGAAAAGAATGTTTTAGTTACACGAGTTAGACGAACTTAGATACCAAGCCTATGAAAACTCTCGTCTATACAAGGAAAGAACCAAATTCTGGCATGACAGAAAATTAAGAATGAGAAAAGAATTCAAACAAGGAAATAAAGTTCTTCTTTTTCACTCAAAATACAAATTTAAACAACCGAAGCTCAGATCTCGATGGTTAGGACCATATGTAGTGAAACATCAATATACATCCGGATATATTAAACTTTATGGAAAAGATGGAAAGACGTTCATAGTCAATGACCATCAACTCAAACTATATCATGAAGAAGACAATAACTCAAGGGAGGCAGTTACTCCTTTCTTCCCAAAAGAATGACTCTCGAAGTACGAGTCTAGCTAACGACTCTCTCAAAAATTAAGCGCTTCTCGGGAGGCAACCCGTGCTTCACTTAAGTGTGGAGGGTCCTACCCAAATTCTTTAACTATATCTTTTATTTATTTTCTACAAAAAATCAACAAAAATATTTTCTTTTTGTGTGCTCTTGTATGTTTACTTTTATGCAGGTACTTTAGCCTTAAGATATGGAAAATTACGAAGTATGATTAAGCTAGCTCTACTACAGCTATGCATTTCTCTATGCCCCGGGAAGTACTGTTCTCCTTTAATTTTCCATATTTTATCTCTATTATCAGTTATCACATTAAGGGCAATGTTCAACTTAAGTGTGGAGAGGAGTCAAATAGGAAAAATTAATCATATCCCTCTATGTTTGCCCTGTTAAAAACTTTCCAACTGATATTTTTTGAAAAATTCTAATTATATGTTTTTAAATTAAGTAAAAAATCGCTCTTAGTAAGACAAATCCAACCGGATTGACATTATAGCTAGCACACCCTAGTCAACTAAATTGTGAGAATTTTAAGCCTTTAGAATATTCGGTTATCTACTTTTGGTTCCCAAGATAATTGATGTCTTTAGCTTGTTCGAGTTAAGGTTTGAATGCAGTCATATGTGTCTATTCTGTCGTTACGGATGTGTACGTATGGTCTTTGTCATCTTTTTTAGAACATTGGTATTGGTTGATAATTATGTTTGAGAGAGCCGGTAATTTAGAAGCTCTAGAACTTGTGCTTAATCATCATTTACTAGACCGAAGCCTATCACATGAAATGTATCCCGCAAGTCCTTGTTCTTGAAAGAACTCCTTTTAATGCTATATTACTGAAATATCTGAAAGTTGAATGAAGAAGCTCTGTGCCAAGCCTTAGCAAACCATATAGTAAAAAAAAAGTTATATATGTTCAAAGAAATAAAGGCTTATGTTCGGCGCATGAAGATTAGATCCTCTCTAGTACTAAAGTGTCACACCCCCAAACGGGCCCTGGACGGAATACGTGTCCGGAGGCGTGACGTGCCTCGATATCTCAAGTACAAAGCATAAAGAACGACCTCTAAGGGTACGTTTTAAAAATAAACACCGTTGCATAAATTTAAAATAATAATACGTTTACATCAATTAAATTTAAAAGATTCAAAAGTTAAAATGCGGAAGCTTAATAGGTTCAACAACGGTATTTAAAATAACAAAGATGAAATATGAAAACTGGTTCGGGCAATTAGACTTCATATAGATCAGGCAACATCTTCCAAGCTAAGCACCTAAGAAAAACATGCTTAAAACGGTCAACATAAAGTTGAGTGAATTCATAGGTTTAATTTAATGTAATAGTGGACCACAAGATTTTACAGGCATGCGACCGTTATAACAAATACAACTTCGCATAAAAGATATTTACGTTGCACTAAGCTCATAACACCGATGTTAATTCTAAGACATAGCTTTCATATAGCTATAGGTTGCATTGCCCTAGAGGAAATCCGACCTAAGATTTCCTATCCGAAATTCGACATGACATATATCCGTTTAATCGGACGACCCGTGGGTAGTAAGTGTGACTTACCCGGATAGGGATAATTAGTCCCAATAGATCTATTTATTCACTCGCGCTCCCTCAACCGGTCCTCCGGTCAAGAGATTAACAGTTCATGATAGTTTTGGGCAATAGGAGGTCTAGCGCTACTTAGGCAACACATAAACAGGGGGAAATTCTCATGAAAGTACTTGTGTCCGATTTTTAAAACAAGCAATGTTTCTCACCCTAAAGTTATAAAATATTTATTCAAAACGAGTAAAAGTGTGGGGCTATGAACTCACCTTGATGATAAGGTAAAGAGTATACGTCAAAAGTAGGGTCACTCGGTACGATCGGTGGTACACGGGGTACGACCTAGAAGAATACGGGTTTCGATTTAGTCTCGAAAAGTTAACGAATGTGATTGATGCATGAACGTTTATTATGCATTTTTGATAAACGTTATTTGTGTATTAAAAACATTAATGATCTGGTTTTTATTGAATCGTCCTAAGTTGTAAGATACAGTGCGTGTATATAATATTATATTAATTATATAAATATAATATTATATTACTATTAACGTATAAATAAACTTGTTATTTATAATTTTGACATTTCTAAATCATTAAATAATTTAATCAAAACATTTTATTATTTATGTTTTTCTGAATAATTTTATAAGTACAAGATTTTTATAAAATTTCGGCATGACCCGTTCGTGTTTACTCATTTTTCCAAAGTCGTAGACTTTATCAAAAAATTAATTGCAAACCACTTTCAAAAATAAAATTTACATTGCCTAAACTCTATACAATCGTTTTCCATTTAAAACAAATCCAACGAGTCACTAAAACTCTTATTGGTCTTTTAGGCCCACTAAGCCTTTAATACGCCAAAAATAAAAACAAGCAAGTCTGATATCTCTATCATCTAAGTTATGAAATACAATACAAGGTCTAGGCTTCATTAAAGAGCTACCTCAAGCTTTAAGCAATCACGCCATTAAGATATAATAAGCCGAACCCATAAGCTTGCACACAAGCTTGGGTCGTGGCTATGGTTGTGGGTGATGTGGGCTTTAAGTCCCATTAAGCCTTATTTGAGCTTACGAGTTTATGAGTTAAGTCAAATAAGCCTAATGTTTCATCCTTTTGAAAACTAGCCAAATACAAGTATATTATTTATAAGTTACCAAAGTAAATCTCAAGTAAATATTTCTTTATGTTTTCTATTTCAAGTGTAATATTTACATTAAAACAAGCTCAAATTAATTCAAAACAAGCTCTCAAATAAGCTCATAAATATAAGTCGAATACAATAAGTTCAAAGTACCAATATTATTACATGAAAATAACCACGATCACAAAAATAGGATTTCCTTATGTTCCTTTTGATAAAATTCGAACCATATGTACACTTTTTTAAGGTTTATGTAGTTTAAAATTGTTCTTTTTACAAAACAAGTTGTACAATAAGGTTTTTGCATCAAGAAGAGTAAGAAAAGTACAAGTTATTTGAGGTTTTTGGGAAGACTTACAAGAAAATGATTTTTAGAGATGAACAAAGATCAAGAACAACACCATACGTTGTTTATGTTTATACCCGAATGGTCTTAATGATTCAAGCCTCAAGGTTTTTGATCAAGATTGAGAAAATTATGAGTTTATGTGTGTGTTTGAGGTGGTTCGAACAAGAGAGAGCAAAAGGAATAGAGAAAACTAAAAGTTTGTGTGTGTGTGAATAATAAAATGAGAATGAGATATGCATGTGATATATATGAAAAAAAATCACACACCAAGAGTGTGTGTGTTTGTGTGTGCGTCGGCTAGAAGACAAGAGACCAAGGGGGACCAATTTGATATTCCAATGAGGTTCATGATGGACAAAAACTAGTCACATGGTGGCATATATGTCTTATTTGATTTCAAAATTCAAAATGGTATCCCAAGTATGTGTGCTTGTGGTTTGGACGCATACTAGCCAAAGAGGGGGGGACCAATTTGGTCTTCATAATTCATGGATCATAGTGGAAGCTTTGATTTAATTTCCAAGGTTTTCATGCACAAGTAAACGTTATTATTTAAATCGATCACGTAAGTAACAAAAATGAATAACGGCTTCACGAAAATTACTAAAAATTTAAATATCAATTAAAAACGTAAAAAAACGCTTCTAATGACGGAAAACTTCAACGATTGGATGCACTGATTACTTCTGGCAATGAATCTTAAATAATAACGGGACGACTTATCGGTTAAACGTAAAAGTTAAACGAAACTTTATAAATTTAAATTACCGACCGGTAACGGCTAAATTATTAAACGGAAATTTGCGGGGTGTGACATCCTTTCCCCGTTAGAAGAGCTTTGTCCTCAAAGCTTAGGACGTAGCATTAGACGTAGGTTCAGGATTTGCAAAAAGATGCGGGTACTTTTTCTGCATTTGGTTTTCATGCTCCTAGGTGAACTCATGACCTCTCCTAGAGTTCCAGCGTACTTTAACAATTGGAATACGACTCTGCTTTAGATGCTTGACCTCACGGTCCATGATCTTGACAGGTTCTTCAATGAAGTGCAGTTTGTCGTCGACTTGGATTTCATCCAATGGTATAGCAAGAGGTTCGTCAGACATGCATTTCTTCAAATTCGAGACGTGAAATGTAACATGAACTCTACTCAACTGCTCTGGGAGTTCAAGTCGGCAGGCAACGGTTTCAACTTTGTCAATTATCTTAAATGGTCCAATATAGCATGGGTTCAGCTTTCCCTGTTTGCCAAAGCGTATCACTCCCTTCCAAGGCGATACCTTCAACATGACCTTATCTCCTACTTGAAACTCAAGGGGTTTCCGTCTTACGTCGGCATAGCTCTTTTGACGATCACGGGCGGTTTGGATACGACTCTTAATTTGAACAATCTTCTCAAATGTCTCGTGGATGATCTCTGGGCCAGTGAGCTGACTATCTCCAACTTCAGCCCAGCAGATAGGTGATCGACACTTACACCCATATAACGCCTCAAATGGTGTAGCCTTAATGCTGGTATGGTAACTGTTGTTGTACGAAAATTCCACCAACGGTAAGTGTCTATCCCAACCTTATCCAAAGTCGAGTACACAGGCACGTAACATGTCCTCTAATGTTTGAATGGTTCTATCACTTTGACCATCGGTCTGCGGGTGATAAGCTATACTCATATCCAATCGAGTACCTAATGCTTTATTTAGAGACTTCCAAAAATGTGAAGTAAATTTCCACATCACAGATCAGAGATGATCGATCATTGGCCTCTCCATGCCTTGAGACGACTTACTTCTAAGTATCTGACTAGTCAATTTAGCTACTTGTCATTTTCTCTCATAGGCACGAAATGAGTAGACTTAGTGAGACGATCAACGATTACCCATATCGTGTCTTGAGCGGTTGTCATCTTTGGAAATTTAGTCATAAAATCCATTGTTATATTCTCCCATTTCCATTATGGGATTTCCGGTTGAACCAACAAACCAGATGGCTTCTAATATTCTACCTTAACCTTGGCACACGTTAAACACTTGCTAACATAGGTGGCAATTTCTGCTTTCATGTTGGGCCACCAATACAGCTTCTTCAGGTCTTGGTACATCTTATCCAATCCAGGATGGATGGAATACTTTGACTTATGAGACTCATGCATAATCAAAGCTCTCAGGTCACCAAAACGTGGAATCCAACTTTGATTGTTCAAACATAATGTTCCGTCAGCATGAGGTTCTAGCTTGTTAATCATACCATGCAGATCTTCATTGATGAAGTTCTCTTCTTTTCTGGCTTCCGATTGAGCACTCAGAATCTGCTTAGGAAGGTTCAAACTAATAGTTATAACTAAGGCCCGAACTCGTAGCGGCTTGTTTCCCTCATTTCAGCTCAGGGCATCAGCCATTATGTTTGACATTCCTGGGAGATATCGAATCTCACGGTCGTAGTCGCTCAACAACTCTAACCACCATTGTTGTCTCATGTTCAGCTCCTTCTGATCGAGAATGTGTTGCAAACTCTTGTGATCAGTGAACACAACGCACTTTATATCGTATAGATAATGTCTCTACATCTTCAAGGCAAACACTACTGCACCAAGCTCCAGGTCGAGTGTAGTATAGTTCTTCTCGTAAACCTTGAGTTAGCGGGATGCGTAGGCTATGACCTTCTCTCTCTGCATCAAAACCACACCCAACCCTTTATACGAAGCATCGTAGTATACCACAAAGTTCTCACTTCCCTCAGGTAAAGCCAAAATCGGCGCACTACACAGTTTTTGTTTCAACAGCTGAAACGTAGCCTCTGCCTTTCCTCCCCAATCAAACTTCACGCTTTTTTGAGTCAACTTCGTCACAGGTCTAGCGATTTTTGAGAAACCTTAGATGAATCGTCGGTAGTAACCGGCCAACCCTAAAAATTGACGAATCTCGGTTGGTGTTTTGGGTGACGCCCAATCCTTGATTGACTCAATCTTAGCGGGATCAACGTAAATTCCTTCACTATTAATCACGTGACCAAGAAATTATACCTTCGACAGCCAAAACTCATACTTAGAAAACTTGGCGTACAATTCTTCCTCCTTCAATAACTTCAAAATCAACTTAAGGTGTCCTTCGTGCTCCTTTCTGCTCTTGGAGTAAATCAAAATGTAACACCCCCAAAAATCACAACGCAGCGGAATACCACTTGGGGTGCTACTTCATAATACACAGTGCTAGATACAAGAGAACGACCTCTAAATGTGTCGTTTGAAAAATAATCTCGTTGATTTCCTTGAAATTGATATAACATTTGTCCCATAATTGCATCACCATGAAAAACTTGAATGTATAGACTCCAATGCACTTCAAGTAAGCCAAGTATCTATATCACCTGAGAAAAACATGCTTAAAACGGTCAACATAAAGTTGGTGAGTTCATAGGTTAGTTTAAATATGAATGTAAGTTTCAAATGAATGTATTTGTCCACTGTGTCATCACAGTACCATGTAAAAATCCCAAAGATTTATAAAGAATGCACGACACATTTTATGTCACCAAAAGTACCAATCTTATCCCAAAGATTTATAAAGAATGCATGA
>BQNB010003682.1:65732-113010 GCA_026074375.1 Tanacetum coccineum | reverse complement strand
GAAAAGTCAAAAACTCATATTAAACTCAGGAGCCTACACATCTTATAAATGTTACCAATAACAAACCCACACATCTTATAAATTTGCAATAAAAACATATGTATGCAAGGTAAATAACTAAATACTCGTTCGTTTCTAGCGTTCGCGCTGAATAATTTATTAAATATTGGATGGGCCAAATTAGCCTTATGTGAACTTTTGGACTAAATTACACATATGCATGCCATTATTAAGGAGTTTCTTGGGTTGGCCATGGCCCACCATGTCTTCTATGTAGCTCCGTCACTGTACTAAAGTGTGAGATTAACAGGGACTGAATAGGCTATGCAACACCAGAATCACACAAGTTTAATCTACCCCTTAAGGAGTAGGACATGTTACCTGAACCTGTAGGGCCCATTACAAGAATATTACTTTAAAGCATGTCTAACTCATCACAAAGATTAATCGTCTTTTAGGCTTCCTCTGCGGCATTAAGGCAAGGATCTTTTGATGCAACTGGTTCAAAAACATAAGAGATGTGACATAAGTAAAAGCAATCATTAAAAAGGAAAATAAATAGCACGAGATGAGTTTTCTGAAAATAGCCTAAACAGAGAAACTTACAGTAGCACAGTTAAAATATAGGTCTGGTTGGACTTCATGCCTTCGTCTTTCTCCTGTTACATTGTGAAAATTTAGGAATCCGCACTAAGCTACAACAGACAATATGGTTAACGAAAACATAAGTCAGGAGAATAATATGCTAAAAGGCATAGTATGGTTGCAAGTATCGTTATTCTAGGAAACTTACAATCGCGTATTGAGCCTGTTGTCCCATAGCTTGTAACTGGATCTTAAGCTTTGTGTTTTCAGAAGATAAGCCGGTTGTATCCCTCTGCGTAAAGAAAACATGAGTCAGTCAAAATCATTAATAAAGAATGAAATTTGTGTTAACGGTTGGGTTGTCTAACATGTCAACACGGATTAGTGACGCATGTTTACAATACTGTTGGTGTAATTGACCCATTAATAAGTCAATGGGTCAAAAATAGGACCTGCAGCGTGATAGATTATTGCACACAGAGATACATATTAGTAGATATGCCGATGCAATTAAATTAAGTTTATCATTCAATGATTTTTCATATAATTCTAGTTAGTTAAAGGTGACCTTACACATAGGTCAAAAGTTTGAGAACCGTAAAGTCAGAGAGCATAGGGTAATAAAATTCAGGATTATATTCCCATGAAATAAAAAGTAGAGAAATAACTAAGTTTACATAGTACTGAAAGGGTGTTTGCTTCGGTTTGCAAGGTCCAACCATAGGCTCATCGATTTCGTCATCATTATCATATCAGATTAAGAAAATTTGTAAGAAAATAATTTAATACAATTCCAAAATGGCTTACATGTCTAATCCTTGATTTAGTTAAAGGTTGTGTTGGAGGAGTACATGTTGTTTCCGTCTTTGTATATCTGTTACAGAAAGACAATCTCAAACGCTCCCGTAAGCAATCACTCCCGCATGTGATTAGAGTTAGGGTGTATCTACCATATCCATTTTGTTTTAATCATTGTGAAAAACACCTATTTTAAAACTTACACCATAACAGCTATGTAATTGAAAGTTAATGAATCAAGTTTTCATTACAAAGTATTCCAAAACCAAAAGCTGCTTAATGATAAGATAACATAAAACTTACCGGTAGTGATTATCGAAGCAATAAGAGCGGAGTGATCAAATGTTCACTTCAAATCATATTATCAAAATGTATATAGATCATATGATCTTTGCCCTTTTTTTGAATTGAGAGATTAATAATTTAATTAAGAAATTAGATAATGATAGCGTGAGATGATTTTGGTTTCTTATTCAAGATTGCGGTGAATTGAGAAATCATGATATAATTAAGGAAAATATTCATAGATACTGTTAAGTGAGTGATTTACGTTTGATTTGGGAGGAAAATTAGGGTTTTATTTAAAAGGAATTGATATGAAATTTGAAATCGGTGATACATTCATGTATCTAAATGTTGAATGGATATTTTTTAAAGCAAGACATTAATGATTTTTTTATTATTCGTCACAACCATTGGCCTAGTCAAGTGGATGAGGCATTTGTTTTCTAAACAAACAACCCGGGTTCGAATCCTCCCAGTGACATAATTTTTAAAATAATTCCGGATTCATGCCATGTAGATGTCCATGTAGGCGTTGATGTGTCATATAATACACCAAAAATAGTGACATGACACTTAGTAAGATGGATAGTTGATGACATGGATTTAGTGACGTGTTGTAAACTGTCATATATATAAGTAAAGATGTATGTCTGTATATATATATATATATAGAGAGAGAGAGAGAGAGAGAGAGAATCCGGATCGACTGAGAAGGTTTTTATTTTGAGAAGATTAAGAAGGTTTTCAAAAATGATAGATTTTTAACTTTGATTCAAGTTTTTCAAGCGTTAAACTTATTTTAATGTGATTATAATCAAAAATGTGTAAAAAAATTCGAGTCAATGTTAAAAATCTCTCGATTTTGCGATATAAGTACAATACTGAATCATATATACAAATTTAATGAACCATTACCATAACTCGATTTTAACAATGATTTGTAAATCAAATTTGTGATTTATAGATTTGATTCACTATTTGATGTTGTTTACTTGTGAATCAAATAAAAAAATATGAATGAATTTGCTCAAGAGAAAGGAGAGTGCCAGAGAAAGCGGAACAAGCTACACCCCTCTCTCTCATCTTCCCACTCTCTTTCCTCTCTTCTCTTCCCACTCTCTCTCTCTTCTCCCTCTCACACACTTCTCTCTCTCCCTCTCTCCCCTCTCTCTTCCCTCCCTCTCCCTCTCTCCTCTCTCTCTCTCTCCCTCCCCCTCTCTCTCTCCCTCCCCCTCTCTCTTTCCCCTCTCTCCCTCCCCCTCTCTCTCTCTCTCTCCCCCTCTCTCTCCCTCTATCTCTCCCCTTATCTCTCCTCCTCTCTCTCTCTCCCCCTTCTCTTTCTCCCCCTCTCTCTCTCCCCCTTTCTTCTACCACCTATCTCTCCCATCTCTCTCCCCCTCTCTCTCCCTTTCTCTCTCCCCCTCTCTCTCTCTCCCTCTCTCTATCCCTCTCTTTCTTTACCTCCCTCTCTCCCCCTCCTCTCTCTCTCTCTCTCTTCTCTCTCTCTCTCTCTCTCTCTCTCTCTCTCTCTCTCTCTCTCTCTCTCCTAATATCTGAAACATGCTATTAATCACAAATAATATCTGAAACATGACATCCTCAACATCATGCCAATTAAACAGAGTCAAATCTTTCGTCTAACAAAAACTTATACCAAATATTAACCGACATTAGTACATAATAAATTATTTATGTATAAACCAGTATGTGCACGAACATTATAACTATATAAGTATTAATAATTTTACACTAGAATTTTTTTTATTTAAAACCTCGTGTATGCACCTGGACAAACTTTACAATGGCAAGATAGAAATTTATAAGATATAAATTTACAATCTCAACCAATTATATAATTAAAATTAGATAATATACAATTTGTATAATGACTAAAAAGTTAGATATATCATATGTTAAACACATCAAGTAAAATTGAAGCCAAAGCCTCGTGCGTGCACGGGGGTACATAACTAGTAACATACTAAAACAACACAAATAACTATAAAAATGTAACATATTAGTTTTAGCTATTATATAAGGGGGCAACTTTAATTAACTGAAAGTGAATTATGACAATTTAACTAATGTTTTACTTTTAAAATTTTATTTTATCGTTTTGATATTTTATTCTTCAAATTGTAAAATTTTCAACAAGAATTTGAACGAGATTGATATAAACGAAAACAAACACATATTTGGTCGACCCATAAGTTGGTTTTAATAAATTGCTGGCCTGTAAAAAAGTTGTTTGTTGGGCTAAATTTATTTAACTGACATGGTGTTGATGTTGACATTGTTGTTTAAATTTAAAAACTGATATCATATTGTATATAATATGCGAGTTTAATAGCACATAAAGACCGCAAGTTAAAATATAAAGTTATTTAAAAATGTTTTTTTCGGACATTCTTATATAAACTTTATATAAGAATTACACTAGTTGTTGTTATAAGTACAATCACATATATTTATTTTCATATCACAGTAACCCGTGCTTACGTTTGATATTTATATTTTCATTAATAAGTGTAGTCGTATTTTATTTTCAAACCCGTGTACACATCGGTTATACTCGGAATAACATGAGTTGTCCATATGCGTACAACCTTGTGTACTTATTTACATATATACACAACAACTTGTGCTTTCATTTGAATATTTTTAATACTTTGCATATACATGCATTTTTAAAACAACATATATGTTTTATTTTTTTAAAATATAATGTTTAGAGGTATAAAGTATCATGAGGTATATGTTTATTTTTTAAATTTAATAAATATATGTTTATTTTAAAATTCATATAATTTATTTAAAATTCATTTAATTTATTTAAAATTCAACTACTAATATTCTATTGATTACCCTTCTTTTTTGTAAGTTTTTGTTTTTATAAATTTGACACTTATATTTTTATGTGTTTTTTTCATTAAATTTAAAAGTTAAACCAAATTTTTTTGCTAAATAAAGAAGAGTTTAGATTGTTTTTGATTAAACATATTTTAAAAGAAAAAAATTAATTCAATTATATGGTACGTAAACAGAATTTTCTCACATCTGTTTAATGGTTAAACGCTTACGTGGCATCCTAACACTATTCATCATCTTCTCAAATGTACCCATATGGTACGTGTACTAAATTTAGAATTTTTTTGCAAAACTTTTAAAAAATATTTCGTACTTTTTAAAACGTAAAATTGTATAAAATCGTTAAAATTTTTTTGAATTTTTTTTTTCAAAGGAAAACGTTTAGTTTTTTTTATATTTTAGATTTTTCTTAACTTTAAAAAATTGTTTTAACTTTTAAAATTAAAAAAAAATGTTTTTATTTTTTCGAAGAAAACGGTAAAAATGTTTTAATTTTTTAAAATTTTCTTAACTTTAAAAATAATTCCGTAAGAAAAAAAATTCGATTATTTAAAAAAAAAAATTTAAATTAAGATTTTAAAAAGTACAATTTTGTTTAAAAAAAGTTGTAAAAAAATTAAATTTTTTACGAATAATAATGTAAAAAAAATATTTTTTAAATTTAAAAAGTACAAAAAAATGTAAATTTGTTTACAAAATTAAGTTCTAAAAAAGTGCGATTTTTTTTTTAATTTTGTAAAAAAATTACTTTTTTCGAAATAATGAAAAAAAAATTATTTTTTAAAAGTTAAAAAAAAGTTCCTAAAATAAAAAGTAACCGAGTTTTAAAGTAGCTGGTTTATTAAATGTACCATATTATACTCTATAATGTATATTTCATGTACCATATGGATAATAAATTTTTACACTTACATATGTGTATTTTTGAATAATGTACCGTGGCCGATTTAAAGCCATAAACCCTATATTTTTATGTGTTTTTTTAATTAATTTTAAAATTGTTAAACCAATAGTTTGTTGGCTTATTGTTAAGTGTCCCCACCCCTTCAAAGGATAAAATAAAGAAGAGTTTAGATTGTTTTTGATTAAACATATTTTAAAAGAAAAAAATTAATTCAATTATTATCTAACACGGAAAGTTTCAGTTTTTTGAAAATACGAAAATCTCGGAAAAAATAATTCAATTACTATCTAATACGAAAAGATTCAATTTTTTGGAAATACAAAAGTCCCGACTTAAGATTTTCTTTATAAAAGATTAGTTCGCAGAACTATTATGGCTTTGCATACCAATTTATTGAACATCCAACACATTTAAAAAAATCCTTTTAACTAACAGGAGTTCAATGTGTTGAGCTTGAGTTCCAAATGTACTTAACTCTTTAGCTTTACTTCTTGAAAGAGTTTTAGTTCCATTCGTATTTTATTTCTTTTTATTTTTATTTTTTACCTGTAACATTTATTTGTTACTGTACTACATATTTGTTTTGAAATAAACACGTGCTAATAAAAGTAGAATGTTTTGAAAATCAAATGATTGTTTCAACCCTAAAAGCAAAACAAGAAAACTTATGAAACAAACTTAGGGGCATGTTTGGTGTGTTGTAATTGGAATCAAATAATAGTTTCCTTTTTAATATCGATGTTTGTTTGGTCCTAGATGATTTATGGAATGGAAATCATATACACAAGATGAGATCAATATAAACTCAAAATTTATCAAAGATCAAATGTACCAATCATAACCACTCATTTTTTTATTAAATTAAAAAAAAACCTATTTTTCACCTCTTTTTTAAAATAAAATATCTTGCAAACGGTAAATCGACAAACGACAAAATATACACCATCGCGACAAGAATTAAATCATCTTTCTATAGAGGGGCACTTTGATATACTTTTGACGATTTTTTTTTTATTTTTTTTAGTCACGTCTGAAAAAATCACATATGATTTGTATCAGAATCACATGTGATTTAATAAAAGCACATGTGATTTTTCAGAATCACATGTAATTTTTTCGGACGTGACTGAAAAAAAAAAAAAAGTTCGTCGAAAGTATATTAAAGTGCCCCTCTATAGAAAGATGATTTAATTCTCGTCGCGATGGTATGTTTCGTTTTGCGTAACGATTAACGGTTTGTGAGATATTTGATTTTTAAAAAATGGTGAAAAATATGTTTTATTTAATTTGATAAAAAAATAAAGAACTGTGATTGGTTCATTGGATCTTTACTAAATTGTGGATATATGTTGAATTTTTGCCAAATATACATATATGTGACTGTACTAAAAAGGCACCAAGAGGGTCGGGTTTCACTCTATGATTCATGGGCTCACATTTCTATTCAACCTTATTATCATAGTTACTGATTATCATTTCGAGCCTCAAACCAAACGGCACCTTAGTATTACTAATGTGTAGTATTGAAGGCCGCTACAAAGTTGAGTTATAAGAGTATCTTTAATGGAGGTTTAAAGAGTATGTCCACAACGACATGGATCTTATTTGGAGTTCATGTACATAAACTTCTATTGGAGCACCGAGTTTATAAAGATAAAAGAGTAACTAGTTAATATGTATAAAATAAAGAGAGAGAAATTAAAGTGAGTATAACAAACTCATTAACCAATGATATAATGTTAACTTGGTTAGTTGAAATGTTTATGGACTACGTGAAAGCCATAGCATTATAGAACAAATTTATATGTATTGTAAGTTATAAAAAAAGAGTAAGAATGAAGAAAGAAAAACTATGATGCAATATGATTAGACCACAACACATGCCAAGTCATTATGTGAATATTTTTTTGTAAATTGTTTGTGGATGTAGCATTGCTCTATACAAAAAGACAGTTTACCTATACGTCTCGATAGTAAATTAGCCTCTGCCGCAACGCGCGAGTTCCGATCCACCTCGTTAATTACATAGATAAAGTCACAGAGGTTTTCGTTGCATTTATAACTCACATCCTACACGTAGAGAATCTCAAATGTTATAGACTTTATCAAGTCCAATGCACTATCGAGACGATAGGTAAACTGTCTTTTTGTATAAACTATATGCATACAAAGGTTAAGTAGCTTAATGTTGGTTGTTGTAGATCTTAGATCAGGGTGAAGACAATCAATAGTCTAGCTAGTTATCAAGATGGTTACCGGATATCACTTGAAGTCGTGTAATCACATTTCAAAGAAGATTTTTTTTAGAACAACAGCTTTCATTAAAAACTAGCAAGGAGCTAGAGAACAAATTACAAAGAAATAAGAAAAGGGTTCTTTAACCAATCTACCCAACTAAAATTCGCCTTACATCTGGACTTGCACCAAGAAAAGGAAAAAGCCAAAATGTCATCAAATAAACGAGCTTTAGGCTGAAAAGTAGAGCCGAAGATAGAATTGTTTCGAAAATTCCAAAGCAGCCACCAGGTGATGTAGAAAACACCTTCGAAGATCTTCTTTCTCTTAGATTCAAAACGAAGAGCGGAAAACCAAGCATACCAATCTTCATACGACGTCATATCTGTAATAGTAACGTTCCACCATCTAGCAATCTTCAAGTATAGGTGATTTGCCAACGATAAAGTAAAAAATATATGACTTGTGGTTTCAGCCAACGTACAAGAAGCACAAGCTATTGAGACTAAATCAGCGTTGGAAGAAAATCATGCTTAATTCTCCAAGCGAGAATGTTGATCTTGCTAGGAACAAAGTTATTCCAACAAGTTTTAGAACCAACAGAAGCAATTGTTTTATCATCAATAAGGCCTCTAAGAGTAGATACTAAAAACTCCCCATCTCCAGAAAGAGTCCAACGCTACCTATCTTGCATATCAGACAGAATAGTATTATCCAAGAGCAAATGTAACTCTTCCATTTGAGCGTGCTCAATACCACCTCTAGGAATACGTCTGAGAGATGTACAACCACTAGAATCAGCAAGTTTGGATGCCACAGAGATGGATTTGTCCATTTCGAGAGAGAAAATTCTAGGAAATAAAATTTTTAGAGGAACACCTCCCTTCCAAGGATCCTCCGAGAACTGCGTATGCTCACCATTGCCCAACTTTCTTTGCATATAATCAAGAAGATCAATACCTTGTTTTTGAAGAGAAGGAATGATTTGGTTGATATCATACCAATTTAACGAGAAACAAGGCTTACGACCAGAAACAACATCTACACCATGGATGGCTTGAATAACCTTAGATCAGATAGAGGAATTTTACGATCTAAATTACCAAATCCATTTAAAAATAAGAGCGCGATTCAACCCATAGAAACTCGGCACACTAAGACCGCCTTTCTCTTTAGAGGCCAGGATAATTTTTCCATTTGACAAATGGAATTTTCCTCACATTATGCTCCACTTCATTAAGAAAATGATAACGAATGGATTCTAACTTATTCAGCACTTGAATGGGGACTTTATACATCGACATGTAATATAAAGGAGTCGAACCCAACACAAATTTAAGCAAGGTTAATCTCCCACCAATAGAAAGAGACTTCATCTTCTATTTAGAAAGACGACGTAAGACTTTTTCAAAGACATTATCCCAAGCCTTTGTGCGCGACATGCGATCACCAATATTAATCCCTAAGTAAGGAAAGGGAAGTTTAGTAGCCATACACCCAATCTTATTAGCTGCCTCATGAACCACTGAGGAGTCAACCGCAATGCCAATGAGCTTGCTCTTATGCAAGTTAATACGCAGCCCAGATGCACGAAAGAAACACTCCAGAACATGTATAATAGTAGAGAGATTTGCGTTGCTCCATTGACCAAGGAAGACCACATCATCCGCATAAAAAAGATGAGAAAGCTGGAAATTAGAGCCTAAAGATATACCTTTAAAAAGACCGGCCGAGATCACATTCTGAAAAGATAGGTGTAAACTTTCCATAACAAGAATAAATAGGAGCGGAGATAGAGGATCGCCCTACTTAAGACCTTTATGAAATTGAAATTCAGAAGTGGGACTACCGTTGACAAGAATAGATCCCCTAGAAGATTTTAAGCAGCTTTGTATCCAAAATCGCCAACGAGAACCAAAGCCGAAGTTCATTAAAATGTCATCCAGAAAATCCCAACGGACGGAATCAAATGCCTTCTCAAAGTCTACTTTGAAAATCATTGATTGCTTCTTCCTTGCATTACACCAGTTAATGATTTCGTTCAAGATAAAAGGACCATCTAAGATTTGACGGTTAGCTATAAAAGCAGATTGCACTTCATTCACAAGAGCACCCACAACAGTCACTAGCCGATTCGCTAAAAGTTTCGCAATAATTTTATAGAGACTGCCAATTAGACTTATAGGTCTAAAGTCTTTTACCATCTTAGCACCAGTATATTTTGGAATCAACGCAATAAAAGAAGAGTTACTTCCTTTTTGACAATAGCCATGGAGATAAAAATGGTTTACAGCCGCCACCACATTCTCTTCAATCAGATACCAAAACTTTCGATAAAAATCAAAAGTAAACCCATCCGGACCGGGAGATTTATTCGAACCACAATCCCACACAGCTCCTTTTATTTCTTCAGGCGAGAAAGGTCTCTCTAAATCCAAACTTTGATCAGAAGAGAGAGTATTTGGAAAAACCATATCTAACATAAGACGGTTTCTGGAAGGCAAATAAAATCTCTCTTTAAAGTGAGAAAGGAACTCTTTTTTTACCTGTAAAGGGTCTTCGATCCATTGCCCATCAACAATGACACCACGGATAGCCATATTATTACGCTTCTTATTAATACAACCATGAAAAAAATTTGAGTTCTCATCGCCTTCAATTGACCATTTCAGCTTCGCTTTTTGAGCCAATTCAATAGACTCAATCTTCTCTAAATTGATCAGATCATTCATAGCATTCGATCTATCTGCCATCGACTCAGGTGACACTATCTCGTTGTCAAGAAGAGCATCAATATCAGCAATCTTTTTCTTCAAAGAGTTCTTAAGAATGGACGCTTTATCCTTTTTATCTTTCACCCATGAACGAATCAGACCTTTGAGAATTTTAAGCTTCTTAGCAAGCTTTAACATATCATTAGAATCATCAACATTAATTCCTTTCCAAGCCTCAGACACAAAAGAATCAAAACCATCTATCTCGAACCAATGATGAAAAAAACGAAACGGCAAGGGGCCATAATCAAGACTGAGCTCACGAAGTAAAATGGGTCTATGATCCGATAGGAATTTATCCAAAATAATAGAAGAAACATTTGGGCACTTACTCATTAAATCTTCAGAAATAAGGAAGCGATCGAGCTTGCTCATTTTGGCGGCAGATTTATGAACCCATGTAAAAGAATAACCACCTGAAGGAACCTCAACCAAACCACCAGCCGATATAAAAGAGTTAAACGCAGCCGCTCCACGATTGTTAAAAATGGAACCAAATCTTTCGTCTGCCGTACGAACTTCGTTAAAATCACCCATAACGATCACTGCACCATTCCAACCATCAATGACATGAACCAGATATTGCCAAAGGGATTTTTTTCCGAAAGCTCTTGAGGAGCATAAACCGATATAATAAGCAGCTTCAAGTCACTAGGAAGCCATTTACCTTTGATAACAATGAAATAGTCTGAAATAGTATGATTATCTTTATGAAACATGTTAGGGTCCCATGCACACAAAATACCGCCCGAGTTACCAACCGAAGGACCAACCACATAATCGAAAGAAAGATTACCCCAACATGATCTGATGTCAAAAAGATCCACATTCTCCATTTTCGTTTCCTGTAGAGAAAGAAAATTGATTTTATTTTTAAAACACAACTCCTTTACCCAATCTTTTTTGGTCTTTTGGGCAAGACCTTGAATATTTAGGGACAAGAAATTCATTGGAATGCCTCTTGCACTCCTTGATTTTTTACAATCTCTTCTATGTCGTTCATGCAGCCCTCCATTTTATATCCCATTACTTGCCCCACTTTAATCAACTCTTCAATAAGATATAACATAGAACCACCTGTTTTAGGGAAACTAGCCGTCTCAAAATGACCAGAATTAACCGAAAAACTAGCTTCCTCCTTGAGAGCTGCTTCCTTCTTGAAATCTTGCTTATCACCATGTTCCTTCTCAATGGTACCATGAACATGGTTATCTTGACCAATATCCGAGGAATTAGCAGGAGTGAACCCCGGCGGATATTTTGACTCCACTTCTGTCTGGCTTAGAACATTTGTTTTGGGAAGGTTCTTTTCAAGGATATCATAAATTTTAAAAGGGTCCTCCGAACGGGAGTCTTCCAGGTCTTCCTTCTTGTTGTCTTTCATAGTACAACTTTTTATCTCACCAGGTTCTTCCGTTTCCACAGTCTCGTTAACCTCAGCCTCAATATCCTTATCAGAAAACCCGTCTTTTGTTTTAACATCAAAAGACTCAGAATCCGAATCAGATGATTCATCATTTGGTTCTGAAAAATCAGGAGCCCAACCTGATACTTCCTTCACTCGAATCCAAAAGACCTGACCTTTAACAGTAACTTTGAAAGAATAAAAAATGTTCGCATTAACGGAAGTTTTAATACACAAACGCTTCCTATGGAAAAAACGATCAACCACAAACTCCTCGTGCAGAAGAGAACCCCATTTTGAACAAATTTTAGCAAAAGTATTATGAGACCACACTTTTAGAGGAACTCCCTCAATGTCAATCCAAGCAACCCTTTCGTCAATGCTAAAAGTGTCCAAAGCAGGTTGAATCACAGAGAACCAGGAGTTAACTCCCACATGTGATTTGAAGTTGTCACGAGCTGTTTTAGAGAGAAAATGAAGCATCACCCAAAAACCCCCCATATAGCAAATGTTAATATCAGAGAATCCTTCTTCTTCTAATATCTTGTTAAGATTAGGTAAAGAATCAAACGCCTTTAATTTGCCAATCAAAGATAAAGAGTAATCTTGGTTCCGAAAGCATGAATCATCAAGGACCAAAGCGGGTTGTGAGCAGTCCTCCTTCGAAGACTGAGATCCACCTTTAGCCACATGTACATATGATTTTTTAGCAGCATCAGATCCTACATCCTTTTTGGGAACATAGCTTCTACTTCTATTGCTCACAGCAGCAATGATAGGCTGATTATTTTTAGCGCTTATAGGTGCTCTCTGGAACCTAGCAATATTAGCGTGAAACTTGAGCCTACCAACCCAAATCGTACATAAGTTGTTCACCAGCCTTTCCACACTAAACACATTAATGAAACGAACAAAACCGAATCTCTTCCCTGCTTTCGATCTCTTGGATGGAATAAAAGAGTCCACGACGTGGCCATACACCTTACATGAGTTGAACAAATCCTTAGCTGAGAACGATTCAGGGAAATTCGTTACATATATTGATGTGGAAATCTTGGCCACATCATCTTCCTTAGATCTATAACTGCCCATCGCAAATTAGGAATGGGATTGGTTGAGGTTTTTGGATTGAAGGGAGGTCAAATGGAGAATAATCGAAACACACTAATTAGGAAATGAAAAAAAGGGGGATCTGCAAACCTTAAATCATGTCGAATCGAAAAAAGGGGATCTGCAAACCTTAAATCATGTCGAATCGAAAAAAAGGACAAGTCGGCTACTGTTTATGTTGATCGCTTCATATTCAGTTTTTACTTTAGTTTAGTTTAGTTTTTATTTAATCAAGTTATGATTGTGTATTTTACCCTTTTATTCAGTTTTCCTGATCCTTATTGCCCTTTTATTTTACCCGCAGGTTATTACGAGTTTATAAGAATGTTTTAATATATTCAATACTAGATTCAAGGCCCGCCCGTTGCGCGGCGAGTTTTAAGATATTATTAGAAAAAACATTGGCATTTTGATACTTGTTGGCTATTTTGTTTTATAGTTTGAACTAGTGGCTATAATTTACATAAGTTATGGTTGATTTGAATTAGTTCAAATTTAGTAGATAACTTTGGAAATGATTTTATCATTAAAACTGATTATAAAAAAAAATGTTTGAAAAATATGTCAAAAAGATTTTCGGTTTTATGTTTGAACATTAATGTTTTTCAAAAAAGTTCATATAATTTTGTACATTAATAATTTTCGGTTAAGACTTTATGTAATTACCTCGTTGACTCAATTAATGAGATGGTGAAGACAGGTACGTGTCTAAAAGAGTTTTGTTTAAATTCTTTCAACATTAATGTTGTTCAAACTTTCCTATATTTTTAACATTAATGATTTTCGGTTAAGAGTTCTGCATTAATGATTTTCGTTAATTACTGGGAGGGTTTTGTTATATGTTTTCAGCCGTTGATTATTTTTGTTTTTACACGTGTCATTCTCTAGATTATTTGGGTTAAGATTAGTTTTTCAAAAGCGTGTTTTATATAGGTTATAGATTATTAATGTTTTGAAAACACATAGCTTAACTACAAAACTCTGCAAACAGACGGCTATTCAAAATTACAAAGTTCTTTTTAACGGCAATTTATACTAAACCATCCCAACTAAACCACAAGGAAGAAGATAAAATGCTACAAGGGTTACTAAACCATCCCAACTAAACGATTAATTTTCTATTCCTACTCAAAATCCAATTTTTTTTCTAAAACAACGTATATTTTATTGATCGCAAAAATCCTTTGGCGAGAAGCTATAGGGTCACAACTAAAATTAAAACCACAGATCGAGAACACGAATATGGAGGCAAGAGTTAAACGCATTCGCAGCGTCCCACTGGTCCCAATTTAGTTTCACTTTACCATGACTTGATATCCAATAAAATGAGTGTCTTTAAACCTTACGAAAACACTATGTGCTATGTTCAACGCTTGAAAATGTTTTGCGGTTCCTTTCCTTCCAAATAACCCATAACCCAACAGCTAGAAAAATAACGGTTTTGAAGCCCTTGAGCTCAAATGGGTGAAACGTCTTTCTTTTTTCGTCACTCATATCACTAACGAGAACAAGAAGAACATGAGTATTGATCTCAACCTCCCCTGAAAATTCCACCACCACTACTAAAACTTAGTGGAATAGCGACAGAATTAGCGGCGAACCATTAAAAGCCGAAGAATTCTGACGTTAGTAGCGACGCATTTACGTCACAACCGTCGATAGATGTCACAAGACACGTAGTGGCCTATTCTCAAGGATTGTGATGTACCACTACAAGTCACAATGTGTTTCGCTACCTGGAGATGTGTTTGAAAGTCACAATAGAAGTCGTTGGTTTTACGTCATCCCCACTTTCAACTGAAGACACGTCGTTGGGATGATGTTCTCTGTATATGTGTCGCAAAATATGTCGATGTTCGGTGTCATCTTTGTATATGTCGCAAAGTTAGTCGCTTTTGTTGATAAGACACAAACTGTGTATTTTGTGTATTTTTTGCTACTTACGTCGACGTTCGGATTTTATTAAGAAACCATTTATTTTCTAGGAATTCAAAAAAAAAACATTTATCGACCAACAAGTATGTCGCTTTTGCCGACACAATTTTTCATGGCGACGCAAAATCCACGCCCTATTTACACCGACAAGGTGTTGCCCGCCACGTACTTCGTCGCAAGGGTAAAATTCGTCGCTAAATGTTGAAATTCCTCTAGTGATAAGAACATTTATTTCCCACAAAAATTAGACTAGAAAAAAATGTTCTTCCCTTTTCCCATCAAAAATTAGTCTTCCCTTGTCCCTAAAAAAGAGTGCATTTATATAAAGAACCGAGAAGGATAGACTTCGCATTCATCTAAATTTAGATAAAAAGACCAACACATACCTTGACACCTGATGATTTCATTAATCATATCCAACCATCACGGACTAATGTACTATCATTATTAGTCAACCAAGTATTCCACGCGATGCTCAACAAATTGGTCCACTTCAAATTTGTCTTCTCCAATCCCTTTTTGCACTCCATCACGACATCCGAAATTGAACCCTCTCTTGAAGTTTACAAAGTTTGTTTGTTTCCAACTCGAATAGTATGGGGAACATATGAGCAGGGCAGTCAGAACTAGGCCAACAATTCTCCCAAAAAGATATAGACTCACCGTTACCAACTCGCCTTCGAAAATATGAGATTAAAGGTGTGCCTAGTTTAGTCGTTGTCGCTGAAGATAGTTTAATATCGTTAAAAATAAGATCTTTTCGGGGTTGCCTAATTGAGAACAACGTATTATTAATGTAACTACATAGAGACCATAAGCTTGCCTTAACTGCCACATCAAAGAATTTTTGCGCTTTGCCATTAAAGGAGCTCGATCTGCCAAGGTGACCACTTTGTTAAGGACCGTGATAGGGAATCCCGAGATCTACCACCAAATCAGAACCTCCTTCCAGATACCTAGAGCATTGTTACATGAAACAAATAGGTGGTCTTCGGTCTCGATGTCGTTGTCACAAAGAGGATACCAAAATCACAAGTTTGACGTGTTCAACTATATTTTTAGATATATAATCAACTCTAAAATGTTACCAGTAGTTAAATATTTTATTAACACGCTTAAATTAAACCAATAGATTATGTAATATTAAAAACGTAGTCACTGTCGTTGATCATATGTCTCCTTTCCACACGTTCATGTTCCATATGTTTTTAATATTAAAGCAATAAATATGTTTTTAAACCAAAATCCTGTTTGAATAACAAATTGTATATAGTATAATAAGATGAAGATAACCGTGGGGTGCCTTCATTCACAACTGAAGCTTGTGAAAACTGGAAAAGTAAATAGGCGAAAGAACCATGATAGCTTGCATTTTAATGGCAAAAAATGGCCAGGTTTAGGATCATTAATTCATTTGAATAGAAGTTAAAACTAGTAAAGATATCTTGCCAATCTCTAACTAAATCACTTGAGCTTAAGTAACTAATTTTTCCAATTTATAGCAAATCTATCTATCTATATCTATATCTATCTATATCTATCTATCTAACTATACTTTTCTATAAAACAGAGTTTCTGGCCTTCCACTATTTAATTTTTTCTAAAAATAACTGAGAGCCTCATGATGGCACGTGTCATTTAGAAAAAGTGTCAATCACATTTTAAATCCAAGTTTTAAATTTAAATCTTATAATCGGTTTTTTAGACATATATGTTTGGTCATTGTGTGAATTTTGGATAATATTAATACCATACCATCAATAAGCCTTTTATATAAAAAAAATTATTGTGAATTTTGGTCATCATGTGAAGTCAAATTGCAAATGCAGAATATTATGTTTCATTACCTTTCTAATTTGTTACAAAATTTAATTTCAGAATAAGTTTGAATCCATCCTTTTTATTAAACGAACAATTTATAATCGCTTTCTCCACCCTTTTTTCTTATGTTTTGATTTTAAGAATTGTGTTTATCATTTAACCTTATAATCAGTTGACTTTAATTTTCATCATTTTTTAAAGATAGTTTTTGAGCATTGATTAATTTTGTTTTGTCTCTATTTCAGGAATGCGGGAAACTAGATTGAGTTCAGACGATTAACAATCAAGGTAATTCTCTCATATTTTTATTTCTAGATTGAATTTATACATGTTTCAGTTACCTGTCATTTCCATCTTTCCAGATTTCTTTCAACGATTTCTGATTATGGATTAAGGGATACACAGTGTAGTATGCAAGCAAGGCTTTTTTTTCTTTCATGTTGTATGTGGCTGTTGATTTTAGTTAATTTCTTTTTTTAAATAGAATCACATTAAAAAAATGATCATTGTTCATTTGTTTGTGTTTTGCAAGCCCATAAAGTGTTTGATAAAAGAAACTTTGAAAACATTTTAGGTATTTCTAGTTTTTCACTATCTAACGTAATCACGCCATATAATGCAAATTTTAAGTATTTTGACTATTTAAATAGAAATGCAGTCACCTAATTTTCATGTATTATGAAATATTATTTAAACCCAAATTCATTAAACATGGAAAGTGAGAAAAAGAAAAGAAAGAAGGTGATGAGGACGCAAAGCTTGTGATTTTAAGGTTAATGATTGTTTTTTAGTTGCTAATCATCTTGGGTTAAAGCGATAAGCGATATGTGTTGTTTTAATAAGAAATCATAAACGTCTCCTAACAAGATATTTTTTGTTTTCATCAAAACTATTGTTAACAAGTATTACTTTTTACTCATATATAATGCTTAACGAGTTAATTATCCCATATAGGTATTGGTCTTACAGTTATAATTATAAGGGAGACTAATATTGCTATGCAGGATCACATGTGGATGCTATGCGGTAAGTTCAATATAGCAATTCTATATTCTCTTGGTGAAAGGCATCATGTCATGTTCATTTTGCATATAAAATCTTATAGTGCGTTTATTGATAAATTTTATAGGGCTATTAAATCACTTCTGTTGTGTTTTTCAATTGCCTTTTCCTCTCTTCATGAGAATACCATAATTATATCCCTAGATAAAATACTTAGGGCATGACTTTCTTGCCGTAGGACGTAGGTGTTGCTTTATTTCGGCCATTTTGTATTCCTAGAAGCCCGGGTACACTTTTGAAATTTTATTGATTAATTTATCTTCCAACTTCGTTAGTATAGGCATTATCTTAGAAAACATTCAAACTTTGATATCCCTCAATGGTTATTATCTTTTATTCTTTATGGTTTTATATTCCATCCGAATAATCATTCTGAACAAGTCACCTTTTATCACCACTCCATCACAATTAAGAGAATCAAGGGTTTTTACTTTTGTATTAAAGAAGAAGACAAATCAAATCCAAAAAGCATTAGATTACCTCATTGTTCAAATCTTCTAAAATGTTGTTAGTCTCATATGTATCCTTTTTTATGTAAACTAATCTCCAAATCCTCATTATATGTTATTAGTCTCATAAATTGAGTTTTGATGAACTAAAATCTTTGGTGTTTCTAAAATACAATCATTAGCAATACCATTTGCTACATTAGATAATTCATTTTTTCTAGCATTTGATATATGACTAACGGTATCATTATGAAATAGTGTTTTTGTTTGGTATACAAAGGTAAACATATTGATAACCCTACAAGTAAACTGTGAACTTATAGGCTTTTTCATCGTGAAAATATAATTGATCGAGGAATAGGATGAAAGTAAGACTAAATTAGTGCTATATGGCTTAAAATTCTCCGGTTGACAACTCATGATAACTTGTATTATTAGTTTTTGCAAAGCATATGAACCGATATATGCCTGTGAAAAGTTTGTGTTGGTCACGGGTACTCTCAAAAGAAAAACAATCACGATGTTATCTCTTTGTTAATGGAACTCCTAATTCTTAAAACCTCCTAACACATTTAAGTATAAAACCCGACTGAACCCATTTTGACCCATATGAAAATTACCCATTTTGACCCCTTACCCCAACAACACATGACCCACCCATTTTTTCACCCGTTTGGGCCCAAACTAGGTGACTTCTTTACATGCAATTTAATATGACTTGAATGGATTTTGTGTTTGCATGATACCATATGTATTTCTTTTGTTTGCTTATAATGGATATATTGAGTTTATTTTATTAATGTTAATTTGTTCCCCCTTTTGCGTGAATATGTTATGATGTTTAATGCTCTTCGCGATCATTAAAAAATGTCATCATGAATATAAAACAATAAATGAGGAACCACACAATAGGTGTTGGAACAACTTATAAGCGGTATTTAGTATTTCACACGAGGCTCGAGACATATAAAAATGATCTAATGGTTTTGTGTGTCCATGCATTTTGAACTAAAACCATTTAGATACATAAAGTTATAGTCTTTTAGATATTTGCCCGAAATAGATATACAAATTGCACACGACTTTGCCACGAAAGTGGGCATGTGAAGTAGAAAGTTACAAACATCATGACATGCCGATGTGAGTTCACAAAGGCATGCGAGTTCATCATTCTTTTAACCACATTTTTTGTTTAACATCATGTTGCATGATGACAAAAGGATTAGGGTATTGTCATTCTTTACAGAACCGATATTTTTTTTATTATATATATTGAAATTTCACAGATATTCTTATTGATTGCTTTATTAAACTTTTATACATATGCAAAGATTTCTATATATCTATTATTGAAAAAGTCCTTATAGTCTATACTGTTGACATATCCATTTGTTAGACCCTTATCAACAATACACTACATCTCATAAAAAAATTAAAAAGTACAATATACATCTTATTTGTACCTTTTATAAGTTCCTTAAAGAAATGAAGAATCGAGTTTAAAATTAATACCTATATAGATTAAGGGGAGGGATGTTATGTGACTACAGAAGAAGAAGAAGAGATGCTTACACTTGCTATATTTTCTTTTCTGGAGTTTTGGCCCAGCAATTTAGTTATAATAGTGCAATGGGTCTAGAGATTGAGGAACCTTATTATGTTGTATTATTTTTTCTTCTTAATAATATTTTTATGTAATCAAGTATGATCCACTGTCAGAATAGGCTCTTTGAGATTCTCTGATTTGTATCAATCAGTTTCATTTGAGTTGGCATGATACCTATTTAGTCGTCATCTTTACAATAAGAAAAGAACATATGTATTTGAGTTGAGTTGAAGGTAGAATATGTTTTCTGCGTAATATAAACTCTTAGGTTGAATGCAAGGTTATGATCAAAATATGAATAAGGCTCGAGTTATATCTTTTGAACACTAAGGGTCTCTTTGGTTAGACGTAATAGACTGATAAAGAAATGGCATCGACGGTGTAATGAAATAATCATAGTAATTTAATGAGTCATTCGTGTTCCATTGACCTATTTGATTGCTTAATACACATGTTCGTATCTGCTTTTTTGGCCTTTCTTTAAAATACCCGTGAATTTCACAGGTCTTTTAGCAAGTTTAACAAATTTTACAACACATATTTCGACAATATCGATGTATTTCCATGGATTAAACCTTTTTTAAGAACATGATCGAATGTCGTTTATGAAACTATGGTAAAACTTTATTATCATTTGGTGACGTTATATAAACTATTCGTATTATATAAACCAAGGTTGCAAAAATTGTAAATCGGTAGTCGGGAGGTCGACCTCCTTTTAGCTTGTAATCGGTCTAGGCGGAATTAATGGTGATTAATCGGATTGCCATTTTAGCAAGTTTTTAGTATTTCTGGCGAGTTTTGTGTATTTTCGGCAAGATTTTCCTCAAAAACCAACTTATAACATATATGAACAACTACCATAAGTGATTAAACTTGTTTACGACAAGTTTTGGGTATTTGTAGGAAGATTTGCAGGTTTCCAATAAGTTTGGCCATCATTGACCGTCTTTGACCGCCGTTAATCATGGTTGACTGGTTGTTTGACCGATTAATTGGCCACATAAAAGTCAGTGGCTCAGTAACGCCTAGACGGTGATTAATTGCCCTTGTAGGCTTTTTTTTGCAACGCTCATATAAACTAAACAATTGCCAAGTATCAAGTTTTATTTCGAGAGCAAAACTCCACAAACAGCAATTAACAAAACTACTAAACAAAACTCCATAAAACCGACACTTCTTTACGTCCATCAAAGTAACAATTAACAAATGTATATCATCAAACACGTCCTAAAACGTAATTTACTAAGAATTATAAATTATAACTAAAAATCTCATCATGTTAATCTTGGGAGCTAAAACAAAATCTGTCATTGTCTAAATAACAAGCTATGCATGAATATCCTAGCTACCTTAACACAAACAAGTTACTAACTCGTAAACTAAAACTACTGAACAAACAACTAATATGCCCAAAGCAATTAAATCCAGTGTGCCAAAGCTCCCGACATTGGCACCACCATGATGATGATGATGATGATGATGATGATGATGATGATGATGATGATGATGATGATGATGATGATGATGTAAAATTCTACGTTCGCCAACCGAGACTCCCTGACTACTTGCTCCATCTCCACTCTTATCAACCGAACCAATATTGGCCCCTAATACTGAATCGTGATTAATCATACCGTTAGATACCAAGTCGACTTTGGACTTAGATTCAAGGTTAATCACACCACTCAATGACGCGTCAAGATTGTTAACTAGGTTAAACGATATGAAAATCATCAACAAAATGCTTATCTTCATTATCAACAAGGGATAGATTTTGAGAAGACAACACTCGTCACAAACAAGAATACTTGAAAAGAACAAATAAGAAAACTAATAGGTATAGTGTCAGAAATTGGTGTAAGCTACTTGTGTATGATTTTCTCTGCCTAAATGGAGCTTGTAGACTAGTGAAGAAACTCTCGAGTTGGATACTCGGGGAGTGGAGTAAGGCGAAGAGGAGCTTCGTGACCGAACCACTGTAAATCATCGTGTCCGTTTTGCCTTTCTTTTTACTCATCTCTTTACATTTATACTCGCATTTATCGCTTTATATTTATACTTGCATTATATAGATAATTACGTGACGTGTTTTTATATAGTTTTGATTATGTTTGTGTCGTGAATTGATGTGAATATTATGCTTTGGTTTGTATTGTTATGATACGACTTGATAAAATATGTGTAGTTGGTATAAAACTAATATGAGCACTCTTCATATTATATCACGCTTGATCGGTAATTTGATACGGAACAATTTATAGTTTTTAAAAGGAAACGTATTCACCCCCTCTACGATTGCTACAACAACGTCGTTTTTGGAACCTCAAAACAATATCATTTGCCTTGCTATTGTATATAAGAGTAATACGTAGAATCTGTAGGTAACCAATAAATCACTTCACTTCATATTAAGAACAAGAAATTAAAATTATGAGATGAGAAGAATTTTAGAGAGAGAGAATGAGAGAAAAACTAGAGAGAGAAACTAGAAATGGGAGGATTACTTGCAAAAATGAAAATGTTACAAAGTGAACCAACCACCTCACCTTCCTTGGTGAGGTGTATATGTATCCAACTAAAAGGCTTTCATGCCTTTAGTTATTCTACGGGCCGGGCTCGGGTTTACTTGGGCTTTCTCCCGATACACGTGACCGGTTAGATTACATTAAACGAACCCGTTTACCCGTTCTAGCCTATTACAACGTTACATAGTAAAATAACCGAGACTTAATATTCTAAATGAACGAACTTCCGTGTTTAACTCATTATTTGAGTCTAACAATCTCCCCCGAAGTGAGTTCATTGTGACACTCCTTCATAAGATCAATGAGATTGCTTTTGTCGATAAGCTCTTGTGATCTTTGTCTCTGTCTATGTTGTAGGCTTGTTCCTTCATGCTATGTGATCTTTGATCTTTAGCCTTTGTCATTGTCTTTTGACTTTGTCTTTTTCGTCCGAGATCTTTAAATCTTTATCCTTCCGTCTTGATCGTCTTTGCCACCTTGCGATCTTGTGTCTTGACCAACATGCTCATACTTTGCATCATCTTGAAAGCTTGCTAACAATCTCCCTTGATAGACTTGATATCTTTGAAGGAAGATCTTGTATATCAGAGTTTGTGCGGAAGTCTTTGTCTTTAATTCTTGAGCTTTCATGATTCTTGAATCTTGATGCTTATAGTATGTCTTTGTAGTTTGAGCATGAGCATGTGGTAATGAATCCGACTCCAGCTGGAATGAGGCATCACCATCTCCATCTTTATGTATCCTGAAATAAAACAGTTAGCAATAAAGCGGGTGGACGAATATGGCTTTGTCATTCGTCCGGATTTGGTTAGATTAACCTCCGGTTCCGTAGGACCGTTTTACAGTATAAATACTGTACCTGTGATCAGGTAGATTCAAAGAATCTCCTTGACAGGGTTTCCAGCTCAAAGCGTAGGGTCTTCTAACACAGATGTATTAGATTTACCATGCTTGCTTGTTCTCATTACCGGAACGTCTCAAAGCAGACAACACGGTAAGAGTGAATCAGATAGTTACTATCTTTCTGATTAAGCCGTCAATTCATTTCCTGGAACAAGTTTGATTCACATTGAATCGCACCATCGTTTCTTTCCAGTTGACACAAGTTTGATTCATATAGAATCTCGCAAGTCACCTACCGCAGTGCTGTTTGATGATGACACTGGAAGGATTTCCATTCGTCATTGTGAATACTAAAGAGTATCACTCTGAATGTTCTGGCAGAATCACAAGGATAATGCGTAGGACTCTTGTTAACAGCTTGTGAACTTAATGATGTTCAACAAGTGTTTGTCATGGAATGTGTCCTAATGAGATTTATTTGATGATCTCTTGGCTCTAGACTCGATTAGTGCGTTTTGGTTTTAGTAATCGGAGGCTGGAGCAGACTGCCACCTATTCAATATTAACTAACTCGGATCAATGGGAAGTCGTGTGTATCTCCGTGACAAATGAGAGTAGTTTCTTTTGAGAGAAACCGAATGGATGAGGAAGGGTTGTTGCATGTGCATCACTGGGTCCAATGATGTCGTCTCAATGTCAGCAATCAACATTATTGAATTTGACGCTATGTATTGACCTGGTTTCTGCCTAAGTTGTGTGGAGGGCTACTTTCTTTAGACCCTTTATCCATACATTTCTTTTTAATTCTTCAACCCCTTCAATGCTTACCAAGACGTCATTACTAACACCTTGTTGTGATTGTTCCAGTGTTAGCTCAATCTTAGTTGGCATTCTTCTCTTATACGCATTCATCTCCAATCATTCCTAAGGACTGTTATTTATAACTATGGAGTGTCCTTGGGTAGATCCCTCTGGTTCTGGTTGGATCATAGGACAAATACCTAACCTTACCACCTTATGAATTCATAATCGTCGTGAAATAAGATGTTGTAGGGTATGAGATCGTAACCATAAAACCTTTTTCGAAGAGTATCAAGCACTTTGAGTCGATAAGATCACTTATTATTTTTAAGATCACATTTTAAATACATGTCTCCCTTTATTTTAAATACTAATTCACTTAATTTTTGAAATACTTGTGATTAAAATTTGTCTTGAAAAACCATGGGAAAAACGTTTACTTAGCATGAATTACATGGAACATTAACTTGCTCTCCCTCGATTTTACATATGTTTAGCACCAAAAACAATGATACCAAGTTGTAAAATAAATATAAAATTGAGGGTTAGCATTGTTGAGCACACAATTTTGAAAGATTATTAATTGTCATCGAAGAATTCTTGAAAACAAATTGTGTTTAACCATCGCCTAAATTATCTTATAAAATCAATTATTTAATTTTTTTTTTTTTATTTTAAAAAAAAAACCCCCTCATTATTATTCCGTAGATGTTAATTAAGACCTTTTATAGGTGTATGAATACATAAGAATTGTCATGTTTATGATGTATTCAAACAATCACTTAAAACATTATTTTTCAGAAAAAGCTCCCCTCAATCATTGATCTCATTTTAAAAAAATGACTCCAAATGTAGATACTTGTTATTGAAAACAATATGAGGGCAAAGGAGTGTTGAACACACAATTTTGAAAGATTTTGAATTGTCATTGAGAAATTCTTGAAAAATTGTGTTCAAGTTTTTTGAAAAACCAAATGTTAGAAGACTTCTCTTCTAACGCTAAGGATAAGCGCACTTAGGCGTACACTCTCCCTTGTCGTTCGGGTCCGAGTTGCAATCTGAGAGTGATTACAAGTCATTAAGAAAAATAGAAATGACATGTTTTGAAAACATTTGAAACTCCTGTTCGAACTTCATTTACACGCCCGTGTCGATATTAATCAACATTTCTAGGTGCGTAAATGTTATCGATTCAAGAGAGTTGTCGAGATGAATATTTTTTGAAAATTTCTGATTATTTGATTTTGTATTTTCTTTTTGAAATTTTATATTTTTGTATTTTTTCTTTTTTTTCATAACTATGTTACATGAATGATGTTTGATGAGTAATCAAGTAGATTCTTTTGGCAGAAACCTCCAGTTCTTCTGGAGTCAAACTCTCATTACCAATTCGCTGACAAGATACTGAACCTATCTTCAGATAGGGCTTTTAGTAAAATACAGCCAATTTGGTAATCAGTTCTGACAAACGTTATATTCAATTATACCGTTTTCAACCTATTCCTTGATGAAATGATACCGAGTATGGATGTGCTTGGTATGGGAGTGCTGCACGGGGTTGCATGAGATTGCTATGGCTGACTGAGAGTCGCAATACAACGGTATTTTGTTGTAGTTGAAGCCATAATCTTGAAGCTGTGTCCTCATCCACATGACTTGAGCACAACTTGCAGATAACGCCACGTATTCAGCCTCTCGGATGACATTGCGTCAGTCTTGCTTCTTTGACATCCAGCTGACTAACTTATCACTAGGAACTGTATTCCTCCAGAAGTGCTTTTTCGGGAGTATTACGCAATCGGATCCAGATCGGCATCTGAAAAGGTTGTTTAAGTTCAAAGTCCAGACCTTCGGATACCAGAGTCATGTTAATGGTACCTCTTAAGTATCGAAAGATCCTTTTAACCTCTTTGAGGTGTTTTTCAGTCGGTCTTGCTTGATATCTTGCACAATAACATACAGCTTGCACTATGTCTGGTCTACTAGATGTCAGATACATGAGTGACCCGATTTTACTACGGTAGTCAGGTTTGTCTAAGGGATTCCCACTCAAGTGTCGCATCGAATTTAGGTTTCTAAGCATTGGTGTACCAATGCTTTGTCCTTTTTCCATACCATGTTTTTAAGAATCTCTAAGGTGTACTTGGCCTGATTGATAAAAATACCTCGTGGGGATTGGTGGATCTGAAGTCCTAAAAAGAATTTCATTTCCCCCATTAAGGACATCTCAATCTTACGTGCTTACTTTTCAAACTGTTTGAAAATTTTTGGGTTTGTGGAACCAAAAAATAATGTCATCAACGTAAAGTTTGCACAAGTAGAATGTTTTTCCCTGTATTTTATCGTGAAGAGGGTCGCGGCGTCAATGATACCTTAGTAAACAATCTAGTAAAAAACCTTTGGAAATCAGGAATTTTTGAGTGTTCATCATATCAGGCTCGCGGAGATTGTTTTTATCCATATAGAGCTTTCCTTAGACGGCATATTTTTTTGGATGATCTGGATCACTAATCGTCTGGTTGTGCAACATAAACCTCCCTCCTTCAATAGACATTAAAGAAAATTTGCCGTTTTCACGTCCATCGGATAAATTGGAAAAGATTGTGTTGCAGCATATGCGACAAAAAATCTAAAGCTCCAATTGGAGCAAATGGAGCAAAATGATTCCCTCTTCGAAATCAATACCTCTTCCTGCGCATAACTTTGTTACAAGTGTGCTTTGTTGCGGAATTACAGTTTGGTCTTAATCCTTTTTGTTTTTCATAACATTTTAGCTTGATTACGTTTTGCCAAATGGTTTGTCAACGACTTCCAGACTTGTAGTTGTCAAACTGATGAAGTTCTTCTGCATTGCTTATATCCATGCAGGAATGAGCATTGCCTCTTTAATGTTTTTCGGTTCAACAATTACTCACGGTGTGTGCAGAACATACACATTAGGACTCTGTTACAAGTTGTTCGTCTTGTTTGCCACGGGCTTGATGGTTTTCTTACGAATTGAGTTAACAGGTGATCTTTTGTTCCATCGGTATTTGAATCTTGAGGGTTATTGAAGGTAGGCACATTTGAATTTTTATCAATATTGCGTGAGGTAGACCTCAGCATGTTCCTTGTTACTGGTTGTAAGAAAGGATTGGTAATTTCTGCTTGATTATCGTTGTTTCATCAGCAGAACATTGTAGGAGTTGATGAGTTCTGTTGTAGGGTATATATTCGTTGAAGGTAGTTCTTTGAGTGAGTCTTTGTGGAGTAGATTTATCGGTGGGGAAAGAAGATTGTTGACACGAGATAAGTACCATCTGAAGATTCATACGTACCAAAGGACCGAAAATGAAGATCCAACTCCTATTGTGATGGGAACTGTTGGATTACTAAGGAGAATCATTTAGTAGTTCTGGTTTTCTGTCGGGTCTCGAGGGTTATCATAATTTGACGCTTTTGTCGTATTGGGGAAACGACTGGCTGAAGTGTCATCAGCAAACAGGAGTCTCTGACCCATCTCTTTGGGGGGGATCTATCAAATCTGCGATGGAGGGATTAATACTATCAAACCTTGTTTCTCTTGTTATAGACTCGATATCCCATTGATTGTACAGTGGAGTATCCACCAAAATGCACGGATCCTCTTTTTCTGTATCTTATCCAAGTTCTCACATCTTGGTTTGATAACAAGTGAAACCAAAAAGAGTGGAGGTGTTAGATTGAGGGTTTTCTGTCATTATGATGTGTTTTCCGTTTTCTCATGAGTTGGGATGATGATTGATCTATTGTGAGTATAGCATCGCGGGTTGCATTGCTTACAGCCCAGCAAGAATAATGGAAGGTTTTAGAAGCTGACTAGCACTCGGAAAGCATCGTACGAGCAGCCTCAACGAGAGTGCGGTTTCGTCTTTCGACAACGCCGTTCTGTTCAGGTGTTCGAGGTGTAGAAGTTTGATGCTCAATTCCTTCTTCTTTAAAGAATGCATTAAGTGTCTTGTTTAAGAACTCAGTGCCTCTGTCAGTGCGAACAGAAATTACAGGGGCTTGAAGATTTCTTTGGATCATCGTGAGAAAGTCTTTTAAAACTTCTGGTGTTTCATCCTTGGAGCGTAGAAAGAGTGTCCAAGTATATCTGGAGTAGTCATCGACAATTACTAGAATATATCTCTTCCTATTTATGTTAGCAACCCGCATTGGACCACACAAGTCCATATGAAGCAAATTTAACCGTCCTTTTAAACTTGGAACAGTCTTTGACTTGAATGAACTCCGTTTTGCTTTACTCACTTCACAAGAGGAACATAGTTGATCATTGACATACTTCAGTTTTGGTAAACCAATCACAACATCTTTTTTTGAAAGCAAGTTGATGTAGTCGAAGTTGAGATGAGAAGGACTTCGATGCCATAACCATGCTTGAGTTGGTGGGGCTTTAGCCATGAGACAGATTGGAGTTGATGAAGTTGTTTCATGAAGAGAAATTGTATAGAGATCAGTTCCACGATTACCGGTTAGTAAGTCGTTTCCCTGAAGATCTCTAACAAAACACGTAGATTTCCGAAATGCAACCTCCAAATCTGCATCACAAAATTGACCAACCGAGAAAAGATTGTGATTGAGACCTTCGATGTAGTAAACCCTGTTGATCGTGATATTTCCTTGAACCAAATCTCCATAACCAAGAATTGGAGCAAATTGATCATTGCCAAAACGAACGGTACCCAAATTGCAAAAATGGGAGGATTACTTGCAAAAATGAAAATGTTACAAAGTGAACCAACCACCTCACCTTCCTTGGTGAGGTGTATATGTATCCAACTAAAAGGCTTTCATGCCTTTAGTTATTTTACGGGTCGGGCTCGGGTTTACTTGGGCTTTCGCCCGATACCCGTGACCGGTTAGGTTACATTAAATGAGCCTGTTTACCCGTTCTAGCCTATTACAACGTTACATAGTAAAATGACCGAGACTTAATATTCTAAATGAACAAACTTCCATGTTCGACTCATTATTTGAGGCTAACAGAATCCTATAAGATATCGTGTATATATCTAAAAGTAGTTTATTCATGGGTAAACACCATAAATACTCTATGTACTAACTAAAATAACCCATTATGCTTCCAGTAATATTTTTTGACTCATTTTGATTATTGAAGTACTGGAAATGACTCATTCCACTTAATTATTAAGGGCAATTTGGTCATTTACTCAATCTTCATCTTTCACATCTGATAAACTCTATCAACCACCATTAATTCCGATTGAAAACTCATCAAACACCATCTAACAAGCCAAACACAGTGCCGCTCACTTTCACTTATTTCCTAAATCATATTATCATCCAAATCAATCTTCTTATGCACATTATAATTTCAAGTTTCAAAATCAATTTTTGTCACAGATCCAAGTTCCACTCACCACCATTCAAACCCCATCTCTATCGTACCACTACCACCTGTCGCAACCTCCGCTCCCACCTCTTCCCCATTCAAACCCCATCTCCTACTCCCCTTCTACCTCCGCCCCTTGAATACTCGGAGGTATTAAGGCAGTTAAAAATGTCTTTCTTCCTTCGTTTGATTTTGAAACTATTTTAAATTCTTTCATTCCTTTGTAAACTAGTTGCATCCAACCTATTTTAACTCATTTCATTCGTTTGGGAAAATATTTAGGAATCATTATCACTTCCAATTACTTTTAAAAGTATAAAACATATCAGGTAAGAAAATTATTTATGTCCAGCTTAATTATGGAGGTTGGAGAGAGGTTGTTGTCAGGGGTTGAAGTGGGTTATTCGGGATTCTTTTGGTTGGAAAAAAATAGGAGAAAGCAAAGATGGTGGTGGTGGCTAGAAGTTGTGATGGTGGGTGGAGGCGGTGGTGGTGAATGTTGAAGAAGACACAAGGGTATTTAAGTCTTTTAATGAGGAATATGAAGCATAATGAGTCATTTGCAGTACTTCAATAACCATAATGAGTCAAAAAATAGTACCGGAAGCATAATGGGTTATTTTAGTTACTACATAGAGTATTTATGGTGTTTACCCTTTATTCATCACTTTTTAACATTGACCAATCCCTTATTTGTCTTATTTATTCTTTCGATTGTAAGAGTGGATCTTAATTGTGGCGGGTGTAGCACGGGCTACACCCAATATTAACACTAATGCTACTAGCAAATTTCCGCTTATGCTACTAGTTTTGAGTGAAGAGTGTGATCGTAAATGTTATATTTAGTTTTATAGATGTGAAAATTTAAGAGCTGAGTAGATTTCATGCTAATGAATATAAGAAGAAATTTGAAAACCTAGCCGAAGTGCAAAAATTTATGCGATTTTTTTCCCGTAATACACCAAGCTGCTTCCAAAATGCAAAAAAGACCTAGATCCGCTACTTTTGACGATCATATTTTAACATAATTATGTCATTTCTATTTGTGTGTGAAACTTATTGATTGCCTCCCGCACGAATCACGGGTTATAGCATAACAAAACAAAACTAATAAAATACATAACAATTCTAATTTATCTAGAAAGTGATTTAAAGTAGCAAAAAATATTCGAAATATTAAAACCAATATAAACATGAGCCACTAGGTCGGGTTTATAAAACCAGATCAATCTGGCTTAGTGAAAAACCACTTGTTTAATCTAGTTCGTAAACAACCATACACCCATTCACATCCTCCCTGGTCGCTCAAGCGGTTCTCGGTTCAACTTGTCAAAGGCCGGATCGACCCAGGTTTAAAAACATTAAGTAGTGGTAAGTTTATATCAACGGAACCAAGCCATATATATTAGCTTTACCAAAACATTATAGATAAGTATGATGATTACTAAGTGAACTAGTAATTTCAAATTGTGGCACACATGATGAAAAGAAAGAACCATAATCTTGATTGAATAGCAAGACAACACGCATTCCATGTCAAATTCTATCATATAAATCAAACAAATGCCAAGAATCAGGAATTAATTCCAAATCAACCAACATTCAGTTTTGGGATTGATATATTGTATAAAACACCAAGTAATATTATCATGCAGTTCATTGCCTCAACGCTTCTTTATATTAATTATAAAAAAATGCACTCAACATTAAAAATCCCTTAAAAACATAAATATCATAAAGAGTTAATTGCATTTTTGGTCCCTGTGGTATGGCTAAATTGCAGGTTTGAGACCCTAACTTTTGAAATTGCAGTGATGGTCCCTATTTTCAAGTTTCCGTTGCAAATTTGGTCCCCGGGCCGGGACCAAACCTGCAATTTGGCCAAACCACAAGGACCAAAAATGCAACCCAAAAGGACCAAACCTGCAACTCGAACTTGAAAATAGGGACCATCACTGTAATTTCGAAAGTTAAGGTCCCAAACCTGCAATTTGGCCATACCACAAGGACCAAAAATGCAATTTACTCTATCATAAAATCAAACTAAACATCTGATTATGTTAACTAAAGGAACACAGTTTAATCTTTTGTTATCTATAAAACAAAATATGCATAAATGAAGATCCTAGGCAAAGCACAAGAAACCTAATGAGCCCAAAATAGTAACAACCAGTCGAGGAAGAGAAACCGTGTGGATGCTCCTGGCATTAACACCACTAGTGGGAGCGGGAGCCCCGCCGTAATAACCATAGGAATTATAATACCCATATGGATTATAATAACCATAAGGCCAATAACCATAACCATAAGGATTATAATAACCATTTGCTCCGTAACCAGAGGCTTTATTGCCACCAACCGAGACTCCACGACTGCCTTCTACTACACATGCTACATCTTCGCTTTTCTCAAACGAACCAATATTGGCCCCTGATTTTGATTCGTGATTAATCGCGCGATTGGATACCAAGTCAACTTTGGATTTAGATTCAAGATTAATCACGCGACTCAAGGACGCATCAAGATTGCTAACTAGGTTAAACAATATGAAAATTATCAACGAAAAATTCATCTTAATTAGTTGACGGATGGATTTCAAAAAGACAAGACTCTTCACAAACAAGAATGCTTTAAAGAATTTTGAAAACCAAAGAAAATAAATATGTATGCGATTGACCAGATACTATCGTAATACATGCAAGTATTTATAAAGAAACAAAACTAATAAAATATAAGAATCCTAATTCACCTGAAAAACTAATTGAAACTAGCCAATGAATATCTAATCTAATACTTATATATAGCTTAAATAACTATTTTAATCCATCGTAAAAAAAACGAACTTGATGTAAATGTAACCCAAATAGGACTGCAGGAGACAAGTCTCATCACCCCTAGCGTCTCATGCACGTTACAAATTATCTTTGGGATATAAATAAAAAGGGTCCGGTAATATTAATACCCCGTACAACCGATATCCTCTTTAGTACTCGCTGTGTTAACAGGATAAGACAGTTTTTTTTTAAGTTTTTTGTTCAGTATTTTTTACATTTTACAGTTTTTGACTTATAAAACTTTATAGTTTCTGTTCGGCATTTTTTCTGATAGTTTTACACACTTTATTAACAAGAGAAGACAGCTTTTTGCTCCGTATTTGTCTTTTGACTACTTTTAACTTATCAAACTTAATATTTTATATTCCGTTCTTTTTATTTCACAGTTTTATAATACAAACAAAATTATAAACATAAAATAAATAAATAAATTTTTAATAAGGTATTAGTAACACTTTTGGGGTATCTCAATAACTAATCCGCTATATAATCTATGTAATCTTCTCTCATACTATACATGCACTACATATTTTGTTGACATATTTCCGAAAGTAATTTTATACCTTTGGGTAACGTGATATTGCGATTGTTGTTAGGCGGGGCACAATGGTCGGTCGACCGAGTAGGTCGACCCACACCTGACTCAGTCGCCGCCATTGAAACCCTCCCCCACGACTCGATCGGCAAGTGCTTTTTGGGAGAATTGGGTCGAGGTCACGACCTATTCAACACACACACACACACACTACTTATAGTTTCTAACATGTTATAACAACAACGATACCCAATCCCGCCAAACATGGTGTGAGGGATAGTCTCTAACATATTATTTAGAAAAAAATGGTGGGTCGCCTTACATTATCAAGTTAATTGCATGTTGGTCGTAAGAGAGAGAAAGTTGAGATGAAAAGAAAAATGTAAGTCGTCGGATGTCACTAGTGTGGGTAGCCTTATGTTTAACCTTATCCCACTTCATCACGCTCTACTCCGACAAGGTCTTGGTATCTTAGAAAACTTATTTTTTTTCTAAAGATACCAATAACCTAACCAGAAGAATCTTACTACAAGCATTTTGCATGACTAATGAAAGATTATTTAAAGAGTTAATTGCATAAATGGTCCCTATGGTCGTCCAGATTTAACGAAAATGGTCCCTCAAACTTTTTTGTAACGAAAATGGTCCTCATGGTTGTGAAACATAACGGGTTTGGTCCCTGTGGTAAGAGGATTCATAACGGTTTTGGTCCCCATGACCCATAACTGATTTGGTCCATAGAGGGACCAAACCCGTTACGTTTCACAACCACGGGGACCATTTTCGTTACAAAAAAGTTTGAGAGACCATTTTCGTTAAATCCGGACAACCACAGGGACCATTTATGCAATGATCTCTTATTTAAAATTAAAAAAAAATTAATTTAGTTAAAAAAAATTTAAAAATCAATTATGTAACTTTTTTTTAGTTAGAAAATGTTAAGGGACTAACGGTGAAAGTACATGCAGCCAACAGAGACCAAACTGTAAATTTTTAAGTGGTAACCGGTCAAACAATTCATATTTTGGTCAATATTACGTACATTGGTAGGTATATGAAAGTATGTTGCGTATATCCGGAATAAAAAAAGTAGGTTGCGGTAAATTCAACCTTCACCCTAATAAGTATGATACTTAAATTGTGTTAAAAATATTATACTCCGTTAGAATGGGAAACAAGGAAAAGTACGGGATTATTAGGGTCATTTTTCTCTTTATTTTATTGGGTTAATCGCTGAAATGTATCATACTTGTCACTTTTTGTTATTGAGTCTACTGAAATTTTTTTCCTCATTGTGTCACCAAACTTACAAATTTCAATCATTGTGTGTGTGTATTTTGTGACAATTTTACCCTTACTTTTTAAAATTTTGAAGGGTAAAATGATCATTTTACATGACAGAATAGTCACAACATACACACAATGATCGAAATTTGAAAATTTAATTACACAATAAGAAAAAAAGTTCAGTACACATAATAACAAAAAATGATAAATATGATACATTTTCAAGCAATTAATCTTATTTTATTATAACTGCACCTGGTCATTTTGTTTCTTGATCCCTGTTGCCCTTTTATTCTACCCGCACGTTATTACGAGTTTATAAGAATGTTGTAATATGTTACATAGTAAATATTTTTAATGTTTTGAAAACACATAGCTTAACTACAAAACTCTGCAAACAGACACCAATTCAAAATTCCAAAGTTTTTTTTAACAGCAATTTATACTAAACTAGCAAGACGTTAGATATGCAAGTTACAAGGAAGAAGATAAAAATGCTACAAGGCTTACTAAACCATCCCAACTAAACGATTGATTTTCTATTCCTACTCGAAATCCAATTTTTTTTTTCCAAAACAGCATATATTTTATTGATCACAAAAATCCTTTAGCGAGAAGTTATAGGTCACAACTAAAATAAAAACCACCAGCTAACAAACAAAGAACACGAACAGGGAGGCAAGAGTTAAACGTCCCACTGGTCCCAATTTATAGGCTCACTTTACCACAACTTAATATCCAAGAAAAAGAGTGTCTTTGAACCTCACGAAAACACCTGTATGTGGTACGTTCAACGCTTGAAAATATTTTGCAGTTCCTTTTCTTCCAAATAAGTAAATAACCCAACATCTGGAAAAATAACGATTTTGAAGCCCTTGAGCTCAAATGGGTGAAACATCTTTCTTTTTTCGTCACTCATATCACTAACGAGAACAAGAAGAACATGATTATTGATCTCAACCGCCCCTGAAAATTCCACCACCACTACTAAAACTTAGTGGAATAGCGACGGAATTAGCGGCGAACTATAAAAAGTCGCGAACATCTGACGTTAGTAGCGACACATTTACGTCACAACCGTCGATAGATGTCGCAAGACACGTAGTGGCCTATTCTCAAGGATTGTGATGTACTACTACAAGTCACAATGTGTTTCGCTATCTCGAGATGCGTGTTTGAAAGTCACAATAGAAGTCGCTGGTTTTACGTCATCCCCTCTTTCGACTGAAGACACGTCGTTGAGATGATGTTCTCTATATATGTGTCTCAAAATATGTCGATGTTCGGTGTCATCGTTGTATATGTCGCAAAGTTAGTCGCTTTTGTTGATATCTTATGACACAAACCGTGTATTTTGTGTATTTTTCGCTACTTACGTCGACGTTCGGGTCTTATTAAGAAGTTACCATTTCTTTTCTAGGCATTTAAAAAAAACATTTATCGACCAACAAGTATGTCACTTTTGCCGACGCAATTTTTCACGACGTAGTTTGAGGAGACGCAAAATCTGCGCCCTATTTACACCGACATGGTGTTGCCCGCCACATACTTCGTCGCAAGGGTAAAATTCGTCGATAAATGTTGAAATTCCTTTAGTGGTAAGAACATTTATTTTCCCACAAAAATTTGACAAAAAAAATGCTCTTCCCTTTTCCCAACAAAAATTAGTCTTCCCTTGTCCCTAAAAAAGAGTGTATTTATATAAAGAACCGAGAAAGATAGACTTCGCATTCGTCTAAATTTAGATAAAAAGACCAACACAGACCTTGACTCCTTGCTATCAACGAGTGCTCTAAATCTTCAAAATTGGCTAAGCAAGGAGTCCATCTGTATGCTTCTTTTATCTAAATTTAGACGGGTGAGAACTCTATCTTTTCAATTCTCTATATGAATACACACACTATTTTAGAAAAAAGAAAAAAGTGAAGTCATTTTTTTTCGAAGATATAGGGAGAAATTTTTTGTCAACTCAAAGAGATTTGACAAAGAAAACACCTGATGATTTCATTGATCATATCCAACCATCACGATTCACGTACTAATGTACTATCATCATTAGTCAACCAAGTATTACCCGCGATGCTCAGCAAATTGGTCCACTTCAAATTTGTCTTCTCTAATCCCTTTTTGCACTCCATCACGACATCCGAAATTGAACCCTCTCTTGAAGATTACAAAGTTTGTTTGTTTCCAACTCGAACCAGGCCAACAATTCTCCCAAAAAGATATAAACTCACTGTTACCAACTCGCCTTTGAAAATATGAGATTAAAGGTGTGCCTAGTTTAGTCGTTCCCGCTGATGATAGATTAATATCGTTAAAAATAAGATCTTTTCAGGGTTGCTTGATTGAGAACAAATATTGTTCATGTAACTACGTACATAGAGACAGTAAGCTTGCCTTAACTGCCACATCAAAGAATTTTTGCGCTTTGCCATTAGAGGAGCTTGATCTGCCAAGGTGACCACTTTGTTAAGGACTGTGATAGGGAATCCCGGGATCTGCCACCAATCAAAACCTCCTTCCAGATACCTACATCAATGTTACATGAAACAAATAGGTGGCCTTTGGTCTCGATATGATGTCGTTGTCACAAAGAGGACACCAAAATCACAACTTTAACGTGTTCAACCATATTTTTAGATATATAATCGACTCTAAAATGTTATTAATAGTTAAATATTTTATTAACATGCTTAAATTAAACCAATAGATTATGTAATATTAAAAACGTAGTCACTGTAGTTGATCATATGTCTCCTTTCCATCGCGTTCATGGTTATTGAACATATGTTTGTCAAAAGAAATTCGATATATTTATATGGATCAAGCTAGGATGTTCCATATGCATGAATCCATAATCTTGACGTTCATGTTCAATCTTACGACATTGTAGTTCGTTCACTACAAATAATTGTCGTTTAGTGACACATATAGAATACAAATTGTGATACGAAACGGACCATCTTATAGATTATTTGATTGGCTACCTTCCAATATTAGTTGATATATTTTTGAATGATTTGTTAGTCAACATGTATTTTAGGATGATTAGATAATCATGAGTAGGATGATTGGATAATCATTATCTGTACATTCATCATCCGTAGCGGTAGTCTAGTTGTCATTGAGCTCAAGCCTGTATATTTGTATCTATAAATAGTGGTGAAATAACATATCATAACCTATGGGGTTTTCTATCTTCTTTCATGGTATCAGAGCTAGGTGTGATTCTCAGATCTAATCGGCCGTAATGAGCCGCCATCCTCAATCACCTAACCCCGTCAAATCTCTCAATCTCTATTTTCAAAACCCTAGTTGTCAGCCACCATAAGCCGCTACTAAATTCCAAAAAAAAAACTCTCATTTTTCTGTTATCATCACGTACGTTTTCTTCTCTTATGCTACTGATCTTGCTCAAACATATACCATATGTTTGATTTAGATTTGTTATTTTTCTGTCTTATTTAATTTGAGGCATCTTAACATGCGGCTATGACCCTGCTCTCTATCTAATTCCTCTAAAGGTATCCTTTTTTGTTTCATCTCCTTTCTTGCGTTCTTTTCCAAGGTATCCTCTTTGTTTCCATCTGCTTTCTTGCGTTCTTTTTCAATCTCTTTCATTTTTTCTCTTGTCATCTAAGAAATCTCACCAACAACAAATAAAAGAAAATCAATTTCTTCAAGCCTTCTCAATACGTTTCCTTTTCTTTTCTAATAGCTTTCTCCTCAAGCCTTCTCAAGCAAATCAATCTCCTTCCGGTTTAATTTGTTTTTCAAAGTCATTCTAATCCAAGTTTTTATTTATTTTTTCTTCTTAACATTTGTTTCCTTCTTAAAAAAAAAGAAAAAAAAAGATGAAGTTTTGGGTGTTACAGCTTCCTACGCAAGTACAAGACTACAACAACAATCAATAAATCAAGTTTCTCAAAAGATAGAAGATTTATCGCCTCTTGCAAAGTTTAACTCCAGTTGGATCGTTCGAAGTCCTCCCGCTCAAACTGCAGGGAGTATTAGATGATAGATTATTTGATTGGCTACCTTCCAATATTAGTTGATATATTTTTGGATAATTTGTTAGTCAACATGTATTTTAGGATGATTAGATAATCATGAGTATGATGATTGGATAATCATTATCTGTACATTCATTATCCTTAGCGGTAGTCTAGTTATCATTGGGCTCAAGCCTGCATATTTGTATTTATAAATAGTGGTGAAATAACATATCATAACCTACGGGGTTTTCTATCTTCTTTCACTTTCAATTTAGGACAAATAAAAAGTTTAACATATAGAATACATGCAAAGTTTATCATCTTTATTGTTGTTAACCAGATCAACTAATCATGTTGATGGTTTATTATATTCGACTGAACTAGTAACATACGTAGTCATTCATTTCAAGATTTTCAATTATTGTTTCGATACAAATCTTGCATACGTGATATCAAGACAAAATTAAACCAAAATCGTGTTTGAATAACAACAGGACACACTGCATTGTATATAGTATAATAAGATGAAGATAACCTTGGGGTGCCTTCATTCACAACTGAAGCTTGTGAAAACTGGAAAAGTAAATAGGCGAAAGAACTATGATAGCTTGAATTTTAATGGCAAAAAATGGCCAGGTTTAGGATCATTTCATTCATTTGAATAGAAGTTAAAACTAGTAAAGATATCTTGTCAATCTCTAACTAAATCACTTGAGATTAAGCAACTAATTTTTCCAATTTCTAGCAAATTTATCTATTTATATCTATCTATCTATCTATATCTATACTCTTCTATAAAACAGAGTTTTTAGCCTTCCACTATTTATTTATTTTCTAAATATAACTGAGAGCCTCATGATGGCAAGTGTTATTTAGAAAGTGTCAATCGCATTTTAAATTCAAGTTTTAAATTTTAAATCTTATAATCGGTTTTTTAGACATATATGTTTGGTCATCGTGTGAATTTTGGAAAACATTAATATCATACCATCAATAAGCCTTTTATATTAAAAAAAATTATTGTGGATTTTGGTAATCGTGTGAAGTCAAATTGCAAATCTATCTATCTATATCTATACTCTTCTATAAAACAGAGTTTTTGACCTTCCACTATTTAATTTTTTCTAAAAATAACTGAGAGCCTCATGATGGCACGTGTCATTTAGAAAAAGTGTCAATCGCATTTTAAATCCAAGTTTTAAATTTTTAAATCTTATAATCGGTTTTTTAGACATATATGTTTGGTCATCGTGTGAATTTTGGAATACATTAATATCATACCATCAATAAGCCTTTTATATTAAAAATAATTATTGTGAATTTTGGTCATCGTGTGAAGTCACATTGCAAATGCAGAATATTTCATTACCTTCCTAATTTGTTAAAAAATTTAATTTCAAAAGAAGTTTGAATCCATCCTTTTTATTAAACGAACAATTGTAATCGCTTTCTCCACCCTTTTTTCTTATGTTTTGATTTTAAGAATTGTGTTTATTATTTAACTTTATAATCAGTTGACTTTAATTTTCATCATTTTTTAAAGATAGTTTTTGAGCATTGATTAATTTTGTTTTGTCTCTGTTTCAGGAATGCGGGAAACTAAGGGTCCGTTTGGTTTGCATATGGGTTTAAGATTTGGATTTGGTTTTGGATTGATATGATAGAATTCTTGATTGAGAAAATATATAGTTATATTAAAATATATTTAAGTTATAAATTAATTATGAATTTAAAAGTATTATTTGAAAAGGTTAAGATAAAGAAATAGATAATTTAAGTATAGATGTATAGAATTTGTGGTGGAGATTAATGAAGAAAACAAAGTTGTCAGGGAAAAAGGAATCTTTCATCCAATCCTACCAAATTATAGTGAAATGGTTTTTTGGATTGTGTCATTTGTTTAATTCCTCAAAGCGTGAACCAAACTGCAATTCTAAACTATCAAGATATGCCAACAGTGGGAAACCCCTTAAACAAACAGCACCTAGATTGAGTTCAAACGATTAACAATCAAGGTAATTCTCCCAACTGATTTTTATTTCTTGATTAAATTTATACATGTTTCAGTTACCCGTCATTTCTATCTTTCCAGATTTCTTTCAACGGTTTCTGATTCCGGATTAAGGGTTAGTTTTATACATATACATGTTTTCACCAGTGTAGTATGCAAGGATTTTTTTTCTTTCATTTTGTATGTGGCTATTAATTTTAGTTAACTTCTTTTTTAAAATAGAATCACATTAAAAAATGATCATTGTTCATTTATTTGTGTTTTGCAACCCTATAAAGTGTTTGATAAAAGAAACTGTTGAGGTAAATTTACGTGGACTGCTTGAGCTTGGTAAAAGTGACCTCAGCCTTAATGAATATATGTATCAGCTTGGTTCCTTCGGACCTTAATCCTTCGTCTCCTAGCTAAAAATAAGAAAAAACACCGTTAGCTCGCCCCGAGGTGTTAATACAGGACCAACTCTGGCGTAAGAGTAAGTATAGTGATATTAGATAAATGCGGAGGATATAGAGTATGGTCCGGAGTAGGTGTTGTGTGTATCGTCCTGGGGAAATGAGCTCTCCCTTTATACTATTTGGGATTCGCTACAAGACATAACCATGGGGCTCTCTCTTGGTACAATTTGTCGGCTACATGTCATTCTAAGGACAGTGGTCCTTCACAAGGACTGTACCTTTGTCGGATTATCCTTAGATTCCGTTGCGCTAGGACAAAGCTAATAACTCTGAACCTGATATGTCCTTCGACACACCAGCTTCTCCGGAGTTCTGGTAGTGACTTCGGACCTGACATGTCCTTCGACAAGTCAGCATCTCCAGAGCGTTTGTTTAGTTTAGCCCGTGTTAGTTTGGCAGGAGTATCTAAGCTACCTTTTTCCTCTGGATGTTCCGAGGGAGACTATACCTCATCATGTCCCCCTAGTCTAGTATCTGCCAAGCTAGCTTGTCAGTGCTAGACTTAAATGTGCTCTGCGTCATTAATGTTCTGCATATGCGGACGTGGCTTGTTTTTGTCCACACGTTTTCTTTGTGACGTGTCATGTATTAAAGGTAACTTCATAATCGTCGCGTCTTTTCCTTCTTTCCTTATAAATAGTAGCCTCCGTTTTACTTTTTGTTTTACCCTTGCTATAGTAAAAACATATATTGTTTCTGGAGCTATTGTTTTGCTTTTTGCCGCTACTTATTTTGCTCTGGATTCTTCCCCTTCTTAGGTATCTTCTTCTTTCCTTCTTATTTTTTCAATTGGCCAAAAAGGATATGGATCTGTACCACTCCCGACTCACCCAGGATGACCTAAAAGATTTGATCATTAAATATAAGATACCTCGTGACCTTCACCCTCGGCTACCTTTCAAAGAATTTGTGATGTCCGAGCTTTTGGACGATGCCATTGGTATTTATCATCGAATGATTGATTTTTTTGGTGTTTGCATTCCTTTTTCTTCGTTCCTTCTGGCCTTTATCAAACATTATAGGGTCTACTTCTCTCAGTTGGGCCCTTTGGGCCTGAATAAGGTAATTACTTTTTAGATTCTTTGCCGGTCCTTGTAAATAGAACCAACGGTGGCGTTGTTTAGGGTTTTCTAGAATTTATGCAAACAGGGTGATTGGTTTTATTTTGCCAAGCGACGTGCTCCTTCTTCGGTTTGCATTGATGATAATTGCTCTTGTATGAAGCATTGGAAAAGTGGTTTCTTCTTGATCGATCGGAGGGCCACTCCTAACTCTATAGTCTGGAGACATCTAAGTACAGCTATTGATGATCCTCGGCCCGCTGCTAGTTCTTTTAACATGGCTGATGTCCGCCGCTTGAGTACGCATGTGATAAAGTTGAGGGATATGCCTGAGGGGGTGTTGGTTTTATTTGGGTTGAGTCCTGTTTGGAAGAGCTGTGTTTCTGATCTGGTACTCTGGGTGCCGATGGAAATGGTATGGGGGTGGGTTTTGACTATGTTTTGTTGTATCTTTGCCTTTTGTTGCTTTCATTCATTATTGTTTTCCTTTTTGCAGTTATGGGTATTCATGATTTTCTCCGCCTTTCTGAGTGGATTGGTTCTGAGGTTCAGGAGGAAACTCATCATGATATCAGGCCGACCCTTTAGAGGCTTCCCTTTTACTGTACTCATCCTGTTGATGTCAATGCTGTTATTTCAGATCCTACTCCAGAGGATCTTGCTGTGGGTACTCCTAGTGCTAAGATTCTTGCCAAGGCTGAAGCTTCTGAGAAGAGAAAGGCCTTTACTTCTGGTGCCACTTCGAGCCATGTTGCTTAGCGCACTAGGTTTGCCTTGGCTCAATCGTCCGGTAGTACTACTCGTCCTAGTTTGTTTGTGGGTAACTCTGATGATGAAAGTGATGATGATGGTGATGCATGTGTTGAGATTCTGTTGGTTACCCCTATTCGTTCTGCTGCTGTGATCCCCTCTTTAGGGAACCAGGGTGGGAGCTCTGTTGCTCCCGCTGCTGAAGGTCCTGGCACCCGAGGTATGTGTTTTCGTTCTTTAACTTGTGTTTGTTCTTGTCTTCATTCTTTGTTTTAATGTGTCTTTTCTTTGCAGATTCTCAGGGAAAGGGCATTATGGTTGATGATGTTGTTGCACCACCCATTGGTGTAAGCCCTCTGAGGCCCTCCTCTGGTCCTGCCTCTTCATTTAGAGATGTCTCCAAATATGACATTCATACGTATTTCTTTCCCTTTTCTGTTGGTCCTTATTATGCTGCCTATCCTGAAGGTGGTGTTGCTGGTAATTGCGAGTTTACTCGCAAGGAGTGGGATGATCCCTATCGGCCTACTTTCGAGATTCTAACCAAGGAAGTCTTTAAGGATCCTGTTGTTTATAAGACGGTGGTGGACCAGTTTCCCACACCGAGAGAAAGGGTCTGGGTTAAAACCTTGTCTGAAGATCAGTTAACTGCGAAGATGAGTGTGTTGCATTGCATGATATGTCGCATGATGGTGAGCTCTTGGCTCGGTATCGTGGTTTGCTCCAGTCTCATCATGAGTATGTCCAATCGACTGATTCTAGGCTGAAGGGTTTTCAAGAGAAGTTTGCTAGTTTGTCTGGTTTAGAGTCTCGGGTCTCTAGTTGCAAAGAAAGGTTGCTGGTTTGAGTGGCAATCTTTCTTCTTCTGATGTTGCCTTTGCTAAGTCAAAAGCCAAAGGGAAGGAGAGAAAGAAGAAGATTAAGTCCCTTACTAAGAGCCTTGATCAGCTGAATGCCGAGGTAACTCATCTCTCCACTGCTCTGAATCAAGCTATTGTTCCTGAGGCTGAAAAGGATGAGGAAATCCTTCGTTTGAAGGCCATTCCTCCAGAGTTTGCATCCTTCTTTCAGGGCTAGTTCCAGGGTTTGGTCCTGAAGTTTCTTGCTTCTGATGAGTTTAGCAGAGTTCAGGGTGAACTCTTTTCTTTGGCTTCCAGTACGGGGTTTAAACGCGGGTTGAGTATGCATCGGACTAAGGATGAGTTTGCTGCCCTGTTGAAGAAGATGGCTCATTTTATGCCTGTGCACAGGGTAGGCTTGCTTAAGCGTCCCCCCTTGTTGCTCAAAATGATTATGCCTTTCTCAACAAGAGGTCGTATTGTCACGCTTGGCCCTTGAACTTGCCTGGTTACTAGCTCGTTAAGTGTTATTTTATTTTTCTTTCAATTTAACTATCGACTACGTTCGGTTACCTGTATTGCCGACTTCGTTCGGCTATTTGTAATAAGTACCTTTCAGTGTAATGTCAACTCATGGTTTAATACTTTTTAACGTGTTTTCCCTTTTGTATAGCATGTTTTCAATGTTTATACGTTTGTATCTAGCACTTTAGCATTGGTTTATGCTCCAAACGCCTTATGTTTGCTCTAATTATATGTTTTTTGTCCGATCCGAATGACATCATCCGGACCAACTCATATACCGGAGCAAATGTTTATTAGCTATGTTCGTACACATTACAGGTTGCTCGTGTTTCTTTCCTCATCAGTTGTTATATGTTCCCTCCACGACGTTGTTGTTCATCGAAGTTGTTTGCTCGAAAGGAGGGGATCGTGGTGTCTCCTCCTCTGGCCTCATGCTAAAGTTTTCATGTTTTAACTTTTCCTTCCCATCTGTGTTTCATGTTTATAGGGTAAGTGTGTTCCCTTATCGTTATCCGGAGGTAGCAAGCCATCCGGAGCTTACCATGCTTCGTGTTTGCATCTTTGTTACTTGGCCAACAGGATTTGACTTCATCATGTTAAAGCAAAGATCAAATACATAAATTTAAGAATAGAAGGGCCCTCCGAGGTAAGCTAAAACTTTTGAAAATGGCTACCTTGGATGGGTTACATACTGCTACTAAATATGTGTTGTGATTACAAATTCATTCAATTATTTCCGCTAGTTTCCCAATCGTAGTTAGACCTTTTCACTGGTACCTTGGGTGCTGCTCTTTCTACTTCGACCGATGGTCTTGTCTTGATTCCCATCGAAACTTCTTGGTTGAGGAATTCCAGCTTTATGGTTTCTAACCCCGTTAACACTTCTGTTTTGGAGTTCAAGATTTTTAGAAGATGCGTTATCCGAAACATGTGAAATGGGGCTGTTGCATCCATAATTTCTTCCTTGTACATCCTTTCCTGTTCTGTTGTTGGCGTGTGGTTTCCTTCTATCTGAGCAACCAATGTTAGTGAATCAGTGAAGACGTGCAAGTCTTTCATACCTTTGCTGGCAGAGACGACTAGTCCTGCCAGTGATGCCTCACAATCCATGACATGGTCGGATGCGTTAAATTTCAAGCGGATGGCATACGAGTGCATCTTTTCATCGTGACTGACTAGGATTATCCCTACACCCAAACCTTCTTCGATTGCTTCTTTGCCTAGGTATAGCCTCCAGGCCCTTGCTGTTGGGGTTAATTTTGCTTGAAGCTTCTTGCTTAAGTTGGACATTTCCTCTTCATTTGCATCGGGTGTTTTCTACACTTGCTCTCCTTGCCTAAAGAATTTCTTCACTACTAATCCTTCGGCCTCTTTTCTATGGATATACGAGATGTCATATGTTCGTATTTTGGCAGGCCATTTTGCTAGTCGTCCTTCTCTTCCGGAGAGCTTTAGTATTTCCTCCATTGGTCCGTCAGTCACTACCGTCACCTTATGTTTTCTGAAGGTTGTCCTTAGGGATCTTGTTGTGTGAATTAAAGCTTGCACCATTTTTTCGGTTGGGGTGTAGCATGTCTCTATTCCTTGTAATGGTCGGCTTACATAGGAGATAGGTGTTTGGACACCTTCCCTTTTTACCATCAGAACGGAGCTTGCCGTCTCATTTCTCTGTTGCAGGCATAACATCAGCTCTTCTCCTTCCCTTGGGATAGCCAATGTTTGCAATTTTCTTAATTTCCTTTTTATCCTTTGGAAGGCTTCTTTGGCCTCATTCGTCCATCCGGATTCTGTTGTTGTATCCATCCTCATGCTGATCTTGTTAATGGGGTACTTGAGCTCCGCAAGTTTTGGGATAAATTTGCCGATGGCTGTCAGTTGCAGGAATAAACTTCGTATTTAGTTTGGAATTTTTGGGGTGGGACTTCGGATGATTGTTTGCACTTTTTCTGGGTCTGCTCTTACACCTTCTTTTGTCACCATATGGCCAAGGAACTTTCCTTTTTCTACTCCGAACGAGGACGTGTTCGGATCAATTTTGATGTTTACTCTTTTTAACTTTCTTAGTGTTTCTTCGACGTCTTGAACTAAGCTTTTCTCACTTTTTCTTTTCACCACTATTTCTTCCAGGTATACTTCTACATTTTGCCCTCTTTGATCGGAAAAGACCTTTTCCATCATCCTCTGAAGTGTCGCCGCTGAGTTTTTTTAATTCTTTCGGCATGTGGGTGAAATAGTATACCCCTTCTTTCGTATGAAACCCGGTGTTTTGCTCGTCATTCTCTGCCATTCTTATTTGGCTGTTTTCTTTTAGGAGTCGTAGGAAACATTTGTACATGTATTCCATCACTAATGCTAGTTCTTCCCCTTCCTCCGAAAAGGGGTACATATCCTTAGCACAGACTTTGTTGAGGCTAGAGTAATCCACTTGCACCTTCCAAATTCCATTTTCAAGCTTAACATGTATTGTATTGGTGACCCATTCAGGGTATTGAAACTTTCTGATTGTCCCTTCCTTCAGCCAACGGAACACCTTTCTTTCAATGCCTGTCTTCTGTCTGGTGTCATGGGTCATCTCTTATGGACCAACGGCTCAGCGAGAGGGTATATCTTTAGTTGATGCTCCATGACAAATCGCGGTACAGAAGTTCTTTCTGACCCGACCCATGCGAATACCTATATGTTTTCTCGGAGCACGTCTGTTAACAACCGTTTACAATCGGCTGTCAACGTGGTCCCTATTGTTACGTGCTGGTTTAGACGTTCTTGGCTGATGGTGAATATTTCCTCTGAGTTTTCCTTGTCCCATGTTTTTTCGAGCGGTACTGGACCTTGGCTAAGCCCATGGCCGAAGCTGCTTTTTGTCCTTAGTATTGCTTATTCTCTTATCCTGGACATTTGCTCTTCACGTTGACGCCATTATACCTCCTTCCACGAATTTGGTCATAGAATGGATGGTAGAGCCTACCGCTCTGAGGCTTCTCATTCCGGTCCTTCCTATTATGACGTTGTACGGCGAACGACATTTTACTATTGCAAATTCCATTAGCACCGTTTTGTTCCTTCCTGCCTTTCCCATAGTTACTCGAAGGTATATTATTCCTAAAGGGTGGTACGTTTCTCCTGAGAAACCTATTAGCGAAGCTCTGCATCTTCTTAGTCTTGACCGGATGTTAACACTGAGGTTTCTGAAGCAATGTTTATACAAGATTTTTGACGAACTTCGGTCTTCGACAAGAATCCTTCAGACATGATGATCTTTAATCCTTCCTTCCAATATAATAGGTTCATCCGTCAGTCAATTCCAAGAGATCGCTGGGAAGGTGAGTTCATCTGTGAGGCCGGACCTTTCCCCTTCAAAAGGCCTCTTGCGGTTTTATCCTCCCCTTATCATGTTTATGACTTTTATGTTGTTCCTTCCTTGACCCCCGCTCTTCTGGTTGTTCCAGTAGATATCCTTTACCAGATAGGCCAACTTCCTCGAGGCCATAGCCTCTTCTATCTGCTTTTTTAACTGATAGTAATTGTTGGTGTTGTGGCCTTTGTCTCCGTGGTAATCACAAATTTTGTTCAAGTTCTGTTTTTAGGGGTTCTAGTTAAAGG